>JANIMW010003637.1:0-28590 GCA_024582635.1 Todiramphus saurophagus
TTCTTTTCTTTTCTTTTCTTTTCTTTTCTTTTCTTTTCTTTTCTTTTCTTTTCTTTTCTTTTCTTTTCTTTTCTTGCGACATTTGTCTGATAATACCTTCACAGTGTATCAAAACCAGTGTGTAACTTTCAGCCTGCTAATGCACTGTCCCTTGTTCCTATTGCAGTAGGAAATGATGGATGTTCAGGAAAGCAGTTACAAGTTTTGGACATTTCAGCTGCTTCAGAGGCATGAACAGTTCCAGGTGGTGAGTAGGACTGTGCTAATGGAAAGGACAATTCACTTACACATTCACATAACCCTTTCCTTACAAACTTCAGCAGATCTAGAAAAGCTTATCCCCATTTCCTGTCCAAAACAGCATCAGTCCGCTGCTTATGTTCTACCTGAGAGAGGAATGCAAGTGCTAGAGTTATAGATGTTCACAACTTAACCCCTTATTGATGTGAGATGGAAAAAAAAAAAAGTAGCACTCTGGGGTAATAGAAATATCATCGATCTGTTTGGCAGCAGAAGGCAATTCAGGCTTTCATTTCAGCAAGGCAGCACAACGGGCAGGTCTGACTCCAAGCAGACCAAGCACGTCTGTAACCATGAATATGCGTTCCCAAGTAACAGCAAGGAAAGTTCATGGGGCTGAAACAGCATAAGGAGCAGCTGAACTGGGATAGCTGAGTTCAGATGTGTCCTACTTCTCTGTTTTCTCATCCTGCTAGAAAACGAGAGCACTTCAAAGGTGGCATGCTTTTGTCTGCAGAGATACACAGAAATTGCAAGGTGATTATGAATAAAGTAGCAATTTGAAGTTGCTTGCTCCAAACATAAGGGAAATACAATTTATTTTAAGATTATGTTAGTGATCTTTTAGGACAGTGTCTTCTGGATTCTAGTCATAACTTCAATTTGCTGCTTAGCCTCAGATACCAACTGCACCTGCCCTAATTCTTCTACCAACCTGATTAGTTGTGCATTAAGGGTAAGATTGATGTTTCTGTCTGAAAAAGGGTTGCCAGTTTTTAAATAGCATCAAAAGCATGCTTTGTGCTGTCAGTGAGCATGGCACATTTGGGACACTGCACAATAATAATAAATAATCCCAAATAATTTTATCTCCATTTTAGAATCATAGACTCATTTTGGTTAGAAACGACCTGTAAGATCATCAAATTCAATCATTAACCCACCACTGACAGGTCACCATTGAACCATGTCCCTCAGCACCACATCTGCACAGCTTTTAAATCCCTCCAGGGATGGGGACTCCACCACTGCCCTGGGCAGCCTGGGCCAGTCCCTTACCAATTCTTTTGGGGAAGAAATTTTTCCTAATATCCAACCTAAATCTCCCCTGGCACAACTTGAGGCCACTGAGAAGTGACAGCCCTATGACAAGTGGCAATGAAGTGACTATAGACAAAGACTGGTCAGTTTAGGGGTGCTGGGAAGATTAAATCATACACCTGGAGAATCCTAATCAAGAGATTTGGTATTTGAATGAGGTATAGTTATTATGATCACTGTATATGGTTAGAGACAGAGCAAAAATTGTGTCAATATCCAGGTATCTCCCACAAAATGAGAAAGCAAGTAGGAATTAGGAACAAGTTTCACTCTTTGCAATATTTCTCCTTTAATCAGAGCCACGTAGGAATTAGGAACAAGTTTCAGTCTTTGCACTATTTCTCCTTTAATCAGAGCCACAAGTGTGCCCAGCAGCTAACTGAATGTCAAAGACTGGATACAGTAGTTCTGTATTCCTCACTCAACCAAATATCCCCAAAACTTCAGGGCCTGGGCAAACTGCACAGTGGACTGAAGGAGGAGTTGCAAACGATTTTACTCTTAAGTCTCGTGACCCAGGATGGAGATGGGCACAGTTTGTTTCAGTCCCTGGGCAGAATTGAACCAGACATTGTTTAAAGCGAGCCAGAGTTTCAAGGCATCATTTCAGCAACCAGGATTGCAGAAACCATTGCCACCTTCCTGGGCCAGGACCTGCGCTGAGAATGGCACCCAGCTACCTGCTTCACATTTGGCCATGGAAACGAGTTCACATCTCCGACCTGCTCCCTAGGCTCAAAGGCAAGAGGCTGACCCATTACTTCACTGGGACCACTAACATAAGGGTGAAAGGATCAGCTCCAATAAGAGCAGACATGGGACTTTTACCTCCACAGAATCATTTATCACTTAAATCACCTTCTTTCAGAAACTCTTCCTACTGAGGGGGAGAGGAGCCTTTTACACAAGCAGACTTTTGATCTTGGTGAAGCTCACAGGGCTTTGCTATCCCGTTCATTTAAAGGATCGAGCAGCAACTGCTTAATTGCTCTAAATTATATCCATCATTGTTTGGAGGCTTGTTTTAATACATGAAGACAAGCTGTTAAACTGGAATGGTGTACTGATGTTTAGTTTGTGATAGCACAAAGGAGTCTCACCTCTCTCCTGATCAGGATTTTCTATGTTGGCTTTTTTGGGTCTGCATTTCTGTAGTTATTAAAGGTGCTCCCAATGTCCTGCTCTCTGGTTGCTGTTGTACAGAATAATGGAAAGCTGTAAAAACCACAGAACCCCATAAATTTACCTCATAAATTTCCGAATTACACTAGGATGATTATCATCCGCTCCAGGTACGATCTGCAGCCATTACCATTGAAAACATACCAGTGGGAACTGAAAGGAATGTTCTCTGAAGGGTTTTGGCCCAGAAATCCTTGCCAAACTGAACAGCGTGAATTACAGGGTGCAGACAAATACACTTCCTCTGACACCCTCCCTCAAAATGCACGACAGAACTGCTGTTGTGTGCTGACTTGGACTTTGTCAGGCTGATTGATTATTTTAGTGATTTTCTGGTCTGCACAAAGATCTATCTGGTGCTAATTTTATCAGCTTGGGTTTAAAATCAATGCCTGGAGAGCACAGTGTCTGCCACCTCCCCCTCCGTGGATGGAATTACAGAGTGTATTCCCTTAGCTAAAGCTGTTGGTATTTGCTTTGGTGGTGCTTGCCCTTTTCTAAACTGGTGAATTTGAACTTAAGAGCGTGCAGGCAGTCCTTGCTCATTTGGCATTCACAAACCAAAGCAGCACGCTAGGCATTAATTATATATGACTAATTATATTAATTATAACAAATGAGAATTACATATAGGTTTAAGAACTATTTAAAGGGAAGCAGAAATTAAAGCAGCAGGATTTAGTATGTGGCTGTCATGGACTTGTTCCGTGTGGCCTTGGACAGCAAGGCTTGCCATTCTGTCTCTAGTTTTCTGAAAGCTACTGTGAGGGTAATGCTATGTACCTTCTTTGTAAAGCAAATGAAATCCTGTTAGAAACACAAGTATCAGTATGTATATATAAGTAACAGCATGTAATTTCAAATCTTAGAGCACTACAGCTTTAAAATCCTTTTTTAAAAAGTTCACAGAATCATAGAATGGTTTGGGTTGGAAGGGACCTTAAAGGTCATCAGACCACTTAGTCCACAAAAGGAGGAAAATCCTACCAAAAACTGTCTTAAAAAAAAAAACTTAGAAGGCACAAGTGAATTCAAAAATATACAGAAATACTACTATCTGCAAGAGTATTTCCAAGCTGAAATTCCATAAAGACCTGAGCTTGTACCTGGTCTGGCATGAGACATTTCTGTCATCTTAGACATGTGGAGGCCCCTCTGACACTGGTATTTTCAGTGATGGGTTCAGACACTGGGAGAGGGCAAACCTAATAATCCAAGTAGGAAATGCAGAGAAAAGAAAAATTCATTAATGATCTCACCAACTTCACTTCTGCCTTCACCTTGCCAGCTGCAAAATGGCAATAACCACAACAGCTCGTTTTGTGGGGATTTGTTGATCTCTGTAAGGCACTTCATAAGTGCAAAGCAGTAGAGAAAGTGTTTGCCAGGCTGGGTGTGAGCTTTGTCAGTCAGCAAGTGACTCAGTCCCTTCTTCTGCACAGAGGCCCTGTGCAGATGTTACAACACCAGTTACTCCCAGCTAGCAAGATCTGGGGCCAGAAGGGCATTACTTACATTAGCCATCACTAACTGTAGTCTCAAAGTCTGAAATGGAGGTCTGAGCTTTTTCAGCTTTGGCCAAAACGCCACGTAAAACTTAACTTGCAGAAGTGACAAAGCCAGTTGCGTTCAGAGGCTGTTGTCATTGCCTGGGTGGGACACGATCCTTTCTGCAAGAGCCTTCAATCCGCAAGGTATTATTAACTGCAAAAGGCAGAGTTACTAGAACAGACTGCAGCAGACTTTGAAAGGCTTAAGAATCTGTGTACACACCACTTCCGTGTCTGGAGGAAGGGGTTTCTTAAGAACATTGTCTTACTTATCTATCCTTTTGTATGGAAATACAGAACTTAAATTTATTTACTCTATCCATTTCTTTTTCTTTTGGTCCTGTTTATTAATACTCTGGAGTTACTCTACCAACTCTTTGATCTGATGAAAAAAAGCACATTTCTGGCAGGCAGCAGACCTCGTTTCTATTTACATTCTGCTTATTAAAGTGATCTGGCATAAATTGCTGCCAACGATCACTCTGATCGGGGAACTGACCTGCCTGAAAACTAACCTAGTAAAAAATCCATGTTGTTAGTTTTCAGCTAAACCCAGGATGACGTTAAGCCCGTGGCTGCACAATGCTCCCAGTGCTGGTACTCGGGGAAGGAAGGAACAAGCAGCTGGGGACAAGAGCAAGGACTGTTGCCCCACATGTATCAGCAGCCCTGCCTCATCCCTCAGCAACTGCTCAGGGAGCTACAATTATTCATTTTAAAGCAAAGATGCAGTGCCACGCCAAGGTTTGCAGTGCTAAATTCGCTCATCGGTACTCCCAGGTAGAAAGTATCTTACAAAGGGCAACATATGCAGGAGATGAGTATTACCCGGTACTGGACTAGTGCTGTGGGGCAGGTGACAGCTCTGGTGACTCCAAGGGCTTCCAGCTGAGGACCCCGATGGACAATTTCCTTCTTCCATGTTGAACACGCTGGCTGCAGCAGTGGCCAGCACAGGCACCAAGCAGGAGGCAGTGCTGGGTGCCAGCAGCCTGTCCCCAGCCTCCAGGCCCAGGAAAGGCTGCTCTGGGAGGAGCCGCGGTGCCTCACCCCCGTTTGACCTGCTCCGGAGTACTGCGCGGGGCAAAAAGCTCTTGTTGCTCTGGGCCCACTCTGGGGTTTCCACCGGCACCGCGGCAACACGAAGAGCTCTGCCACTTTCCACCGCCCGACATGAACCAGTCACCAAGGCATTAAGTGCGTCTTCTCCTTGGCACAGCAGCACTTTTTAATAACCCAACGAGAACAATGCAATGCATTTAACATTCTTCTGATTTAATATTTATGGCTACAAGCCACCCATTGTTTTTCCTACATAGCTGCTAATCAACAGGGGCTCCAGAAAACAGCAGAAGCCAGGGGAGCTGTGGCAGCCTTGCTTCTTCAAGAACTATGGAAAATGGCAAGAGGTTTTCCCCCTCACCCACATTTTTGCAGTTTCTTTTAAAAGCAGAACTCTTACTTGCGTTCATAAATCTACACTTAAGTGTCTCACTATGCAGACCCACGTTTGAAAATGTTTATTTTAGCATTTATGTAGCCTCATTAGTGTGGAATGTTTATACTCGTTCCTGCATTTGCACTCACCTATACAGTCATACATTGTGTGCTGGAACCGTGTACTAATAATCCCACTGTATCTCTGACACTTTCACAGTAATCGCTCCCCTACGTGCTGTTTTCCAAAGATTTCCATGTTTTAATCTTTGAAACACAAGTAGGCCTTGTTTTACTAGAAAGCTGATGGGAAAGGATATGCCATAAAATTTGTCCCTATTTTATTTCAGCACCTAATTGATTAGTTGGAGACAATGATCTGGAAACCTGAGCAAGGTTATACTACATTTGCTCACGAGGGCAAGGCAAACATTAAAATATCATTCCTGAAGACCTGGACATCGATTCTTTCTTGCCTTGTGCTTTTCTCTTCTTCAGCCTAAGAAAATAACATGTATTAAAACCAATTAAAATGTATTTTATGTATATATAAAACAGGTATTCATATTCTCTTCTGCTTCATACTCAAGTGAGGCTTTCTCCGGCATCAGAGGGGCTGGAGCAACAAGCTCCAGCTCCTTCTAACAAGGCTGACGAGACACCCACATACAAGGGAGAAAAGGGTAAGCAGAAAGAGCTGACGACTCTGGGCAGATGGGAACAAGGATGGGGTATGCATGGGGATGTCACCGAGGGAGCTGAGGACAGGGAAGGCAAGGCTATCCCAGGACACCAGTGAGGAGGGAGGAGGAGGATCTCCAGGCTGTGCTGGAGAAATGCAGGAGACAAGGAAATCCAGGAGAAGGGATCTCCACGCTGTGCTCGGCAGAGCTGTCCAACGCCCCTGTTTTGCTATGCCACTGGACATTCCTGCCCCCTTTGGCAATAAACCCCCCTGTCTCCTCAGGACACATCACTCCGGCCGGTGCTCCTTCAGTCCTTGTCATAACATTAAACCTTCAAATACCTTAGTGTGAAACCACCTTCTTTCTCTCCCTCCATCACAAACCCTGGCCCCAAGCTCAAAGCCTGTCATTTTTACTTTGATCTCTTGAAGTTAACATGCAGACCAGGAACCAGGCAAAGGGGATGGTTATTACCACCACCCGCCACTTACAAGTGTGGGGAAAGCCGACAGAGAACTGAGATCACATCCTTTTATGTCTTTATTTGCCAGTTAAGATCCTTTTATTCCATCAATGCAAATATGCAGAACAGCAGGAAACCATGTTTTAAGCAGCACATACCAGTTGGCTGAGAATAAACTAACTACATTCCCCAAGCAATGTAAAAGTAACAATGCACATCATCTTCCAGAAGAAGAAACAAACAGGTATTGCAGCCGAGAGGCACAGCAGGCAGCTTCCGTACAAAGTAGTTTGGCTATTTAAAATGCTAGAACCAGTCCTTGCCCCATTTCTCCAACCCACCCCCAAAAGCCCTACTATAATTCAACCACTGTTTTGTTGGGTTTGTTTGTTTTGTTTTGTTTTTGCTATCTACATAATATATAAAATATAAACTCTGTTTACTTATAACACTTACTTTTCTTGATAAATAGCTCTTTAAAATATCTACTGTACATATGTCCATGCGTTGACATTATATATATAGCATTTATATATATGTATGTATGTCTGAAAAACAATAAATATATACTTAATATTGACACAGCAACAAACTGAACATATTCTCATTTTCAAACTCAAACAAAAGAAAACCAGTACAGAGAGAAACGGCGAGTGTGGCTTGGGAAGCACAGCATAGCAGGGAGCTTTGATTCCCACCCTGGCTCGGGCAGTTGGTACGCCACGTACTCGAGCAGTTGTGGTGTTAACATATTCGTTAACGAATGGGCATTAAAAGCTAACATCAAGTTGTAGGTCAGCCACCCTGTATGCCCCGTGTAACACAGACGGAGCGCGAGCTCGCTGGGAAACAAGGGAGACTCGCCTCGTGGCTTGCAATGGAATGAGAAACAGAAAGGGGAGGGAGGCGAGTCCAACGGCCAGTGGAAAAAGAAAAGGAAATAATGGACAGCACATGGCTGGAAGGTCATAAATAACCATGGTAAACAAGTTAATAGAGTTAAGTGCTTTTAAAGACGATGGCTGGCACTGCTGCAAAAAGTCTCTTGATTATCTGTAGCCAACTCCATATAATGAACCAGTTTTCCCACTGCCACAAGAAGAAACAAATGAAACCCGGACGGCCAAACTGAGATGCCAGAAACGGGGTCACTGCATGATGCTTCAAGGCTGCAGGTTCAGAGCCAAACCTGCCCAAGGGCAGCTGAATTCACTGAACGTCCTTAATGGATGTTCACTGAACTCAACGAATGGGATTTTTTCCAGTATGAACTTAAAAAACCCCACACCCAACCCCAAACAGTTAATTTCACACATGCCAAAACATAATAAATGATGGATTTTTTTAAACTTTTCATTTCAAAACAGCATTCTTTAAAATTGGAAATGAATCCCAGGAGAAAAAAAATGTAAATGACTTTCTACAAGCATGGTTTGTGTTCAGCTTTGGATAGACCATAGCCATTCTGTTTAGTCATTTAACTGATAATGCTGAATAAAAGCTATTTCAGTTTGACCTAAGCTGATACCCTTCATTCCCCAACCCCAGGGCTCTGATTCGGCAGCTTCGAAAAAGTCATTACTGGCCTGGCTCTGGCTTCAGTAAGTCATGAGGTTATGACATCGGTTCATGAATGCAGCATTATGTATAGTCCCATTTACTTAAAATTTCATCTTTTCATGAGCAAACGGAAGTGGGCAGTTATTGTTAAAGGGGAATTATTTTTATTGGACAGACTTCATCCAGCAGCTCATGAGAGAGGAAATTTTAAAGCCGGTAAGACTGCCAACTCTGAGTCAGTCATACTTCATCTCTAAAATTTACAAACTTTTGCTCCCCACGAGTAACAACTTCAATAACAACAAGAAGAAACTGCTGTCCTGAATAATCCTGCCATTTCACAACTAGTCCTAGATACCCGCAGAGCACTGCAGAGGCCAAACAGGCCAGCGCCGAGTTTCATACGTACTTAAGAGTACATCACTGGGCCACTGGAACATCACACCAGTGTCTGCACAAAGCCAAATGTCTGCTGGGTACTTTTAAACCCTTGTAAATACAGAACTTAACAGTGAACAGACCTCGTAATTTGTGATATTTTATACTGAGGGCCATAGGTAAAAGTTAAATATAAAACCTCCCAGCAAGAAGAAATTCTGTCAGCAGTAATTTCTGAATCTCTGCGAAGACAACATTAAGATACTATGTTTATCTTTACTCTTTAAATAAAATGGGATTTTTTTTTGATAGATGAATGACTCATTTTAAATTGTCCGGGTCTTTTCCACATTTGTATGGAAATAAACAAGGTAACAGAAATTGAATCCTCCTTGTGCTGTGACCACATGCAGCAGAAAAGCCTCTTTTTTTTTGAATGACTGAACTTCCAGGACAGCTGTTCACTTGCACAGTCACTGATTCGAAAGCTATCCAAATTTGAAAGCTACCCAAATGAAGGAAACACTAAGTACAAAGGGAGAGTGCCTCTGATTGCCCTGCGCTGGCGGGGCAGGAATCTCTCATGCTTTCACCAAAGCAAAGGATGAACTCTGCAGCAGCCCATCCTGAGCCTAAACTCATGCATGCCCTGGTTCTCTGTCTTATTGGCTGCATGGGCAAGGACTACCATCTCTACTTGGTAACTTCTAACTACGCAGCTAAAGTACTACTCATTTAAGACAGGCATGACACTGGGTGTAGGAAACCCCACGCTCTCGCAGAGTCCTTGTGCCGCCACGTAGGCTCGGCCCTGAGGCTGTGCACAAATCTAGCAGGAGTAACAGGACGGATGCTGCTCTCCTGAGGGCAGGGTCCCTTCTCGGGCTCCCAAACAGAGACAGAGCGAAGCTGCTGCTGTCGGCCTCAGGAGGTGCAGCCCTCACCCTTGCACAACCGGTGTGTTCTCCCTGCTGGCACAGGCGCAGAGGTGCCAGGCGTGGACACCCCTTCCTGCCGCTCCCTGCTGCAGTCACCGCTCTCCTCTGGGCACACGGAAGGACTCCAGCCGTGCCCTGCTCTCTCACACCGTAGGGCTGCCCTACTCCAGTAGGACCCCAATGAAACTCCCATGGAAAACAAGGTGTGGCCGCTCAGCTGACCATCCCAGCATTGGCCCAGACCCCTGCAGAGCAGCAGAGCGTTTCACCTGGGATCTCCCTTTGGCTCTTTTGTCTTTGGCAACAGCCCAAAATGTTCAGTATCCTACGTGAGCAGGTTCACGGCAAAGGAAAGAGCCTCTCCTGCAGCAGCCATGGGAAAGAGGAGTGAACATTTCTTACTCGGTGTATGAACAAGCTCATTTGGGGGCTACTGGAAACTCCATCAGTAGCCACAGTTTATCTGCCAGGCCTGCCCCAATTCTAGCAGCATTCATCTCAAGCCCTGTGGCGCAGCAATAAAGAACAGCATTCAAAGTGCAATTCCAAATGTATGTTTCCTGGGGTGGTACCGCTTGTGAGTTCAATTGAGTACATCTCTGCTATCTGCTGCCCAAATTCTTACACCCAGCAGGAGCTCCAGAGGCTGCTGAGGGCCATTCAATGCACTTTCAACTGCACCAAAAGAGCAGAGGGCTCGGTGCTGCCAAGAAAGATCCCAGGCTGTGAATTAACAATTTCTCAGAATAGTAATAGGCATTCTATAAATAAACCAATTCCTTCCTCCTCTAAGCCAGGTGGAAGTTGAGTGAGTATCTTTACACCTGACACCGCAGCACCTTCACCTCCTGGAGAATGGAACAACTGTCACACAATCCCAAACGGATGCAGTTACTGCTGTCGTCCCAGTTAGGTAACAGCTTCACCTAAATCTAGCATGAGATCTCTGTTGCTGTCAGAAGAGGAGGTCCCACCCTGCCCCTGCTCATTCTGCCTGCCTCTTTGGGGCCACCACTCTGGTCACACAACGAGCTGTTGCATTCAGGACTCGAACCAGCCACTATTTTCAATAAAGGGCTTTTGCCTTACTATATGAAAACTCTCTTGATCCCCTTGGGGCTAATTCCATTTTTCAGAAGACAGAGAGAGGTGATTTCTTGATCAAATTCTCTCTTTTATATTTTTGAGGGCAGGATTTCTCAGTGTATTTTTCAGGGCAGGAACTGGCTAGCATGGTAGCACCACAACAATTGTAACGGGAGATCCCTGCTTGCGTGGATACGACCTCAGGAATTCTCAGAGAAATCCATCTTTAGGAAAAAACATCCAATTCATCGAGGACTGCTTCTAAAAAGGAATGATGAAAGCTTGCCCATGGCCTTAGCAGAAGCGGTCAGCCCCAGAGACAGTTGTTAGAAGTGGCAGAACAACGTGGCCAGAAACAATTCTCCAGCTGGGTGTGGTTTCGCAGCACCACGTTATTCCTCCATCGGTCACGCTACCGCGCTTTGGGGAGTATTTCACAAAAGGTCACACGTATGCTTTTCAAAAATTAAGCATGCACTGATAATTTTGGGGCACGAGCCAAGTTTTCTAACTTTTTAGCCACCTGAAAATGTAGAAGCTGAGATTCTTCGCAAAGGAGGACGGGAATTGCCAATGGGCACCTCCTCTGTGAAGCTTGAGATGCACTGAGTCAGCCTTTGGAGATCTCTCTCTCTATTGACTGACTGCTGTGTCCTCACACAGCTCATCAGGACAGGACACTCAACTTCCAACTGGCTAAAGTCAGCTGAGATGAACCACACCACTGAAGCTCTCCTGTGCAAAACCATGAAGCTCTACAACTGGGCATAGGACAGGCAGGAGCATAACGCAATCAGAGGGAGTCATTTGTAGGAGAAGCCCTAGAGAAGTCCTTAGTGCTCCTAAAAATAGCAAAACTCTAAGTGCTTTTTTTTTTAAAAAAAAAAAATTTAAAAATCTGAATTATTCTGACAGTTCTCTTCCCATCCTACAATGGCAACACTAATGGGAAGGCCCTGACAAAGAGGGACGTATTTTCTCTTTTCATTTACTGCTTACTCAAATGTTCTCTTCTTTGCCCTCATCAAAACTAACCAAAAAACCCTGAAAAGGTTTTTCTCAAATTTAGTATAATTTAGTGCTATATGCTTGTGTTCTACTTTTTTCCTATCTGAAGACCTAGCACCGTAAACACAAACACTGGAGCAGCTTTATGCAGAAAGCAGTATCTCTCTTTACTGGGATCATTCCTGTGCCTTTTACTATACTCTTTTGAGAATATATTCTCAAAAGAATATATTATTTCAAGACTGCAATCTAAAATATTAAAAAACAACAGGACAAACATATCAAAAGAGTTTGCCCACCCCCCTGCACTGATGAGAGGGAATGATTAGTACAGTACCAGGAGCTGGATGCTTTAAGGAGGTGAAGGGATGAGGGGCTCAGGTAATTTTTTTTCCCCTGGAAATGGACAGGAAGTTTTCTCATCCCTTTTGTTTTTTACTCACACTCAGCAGCTGGTGGAGGTGAAAGCTTTTGGGTTGAGCTATATGAAATGAATTGTCAGTGTGCATCTCTCAAGTGTGAGTTCACAAAGGTTTAAAAGAAAACCACCCTTCTAAGCATCATATGGGTTTGGGTTGGCTTCCTACTGTTTTCCATGTAAAACCAAAATGCATGATGAATTCACTCAAAAGTCAGTCCCGGACACAGGAAATTGTGTGTAAACCTTCTATAAGACTAGCCTGAGTTCAGCTGTACAGTAAAACCCACAATCGCTGTGTCAGGCCACTTGCCATCCGTGAAGGTTTTGCACAACCCATTTTCATCAGCAAATCTGTGCCGTTAACACTGAAGCTTCCTGGGAGCTCAGAAGGCCCTCCCTCCCCCAGCACCCAGGCGTATGCACTGTGGTTGAGGACTAATTTGTTTCAAAAGCCACGCATTTTCCTACTTCATTGTGCTTTAAAACAAAACCAAAAAACAACTAGCTAAACCAACACAGAGAAGCTCCTAACAAGCTATATGAAAAGTGAGCTGCCGAGATTTTTCTTATCACACGACACTTTCACGCCAGGTCCTATTCTTCTGTGTGTTGGTTAGAGGTGTAGTACTACAGCACGGGGGTGTCAGCTGTCACAGTAGGAACCATTCATGTCAGACACTACAGAAAATTGAACGACATGACAGTACCTTCACAGCCCTCTGGTAGGTAAGGAAAATCTAAAAGGATCTTCCCAACCTTTCACAGTAAACACAATTGGATAATCTAAAGCACCTGCAAGCAGGAGACGAGTCCATGATATATCTTTCCAATCAGCCAGCTAATACTGTTATTAAAACAGTTACATCAGCTCTTAAATCTCCTATCTGTCTGGGGCATTTCTAAGGACCTTATCACTTTGGCGTTTAGCCACGAACAGATTTAGTTGATCCAAACACCGTGTTTCCTTATCCTGTATTCTCAGCTGTTTCTACGATGCCCAAGCCCTTCACAGGGGCTGAATTACCATTTCCTTCAAGAGCTGTCTGGTTCCTATTCTTCCCTAGGAGCTGAGAGGAGCTAGCAGTACAGAGACATCCTGCTCTTCCGCATGGCTTCGCTGATTAAGTATGCCGGGCTCAGTTCTGGCTCCTCGGTCATGATTGAAATATTCTGCCACTCCCCCAGTTGGTTTGATTTTTTAATGGTGTCCACCACACACAGGGCATACAGACAGTCGTCAAAAGTGGCAGCCATCGTAAGGGGCCTCCCGTCCCAGGTCCTCCTGTCGTCCTGGTCCTCAAACGCCTGCCTGACAGCTTGGACCATCTTAATGGTGCCCCGGAGGTAAGGGGATGGGATGTCACTGAAGGCCTTCTCTGGAAGTAAGGAGTTGCTGACTGGCGTGGAGTCCTTTAGCAGGAGCTCTCGCTGAGGAGAGCTGTTGCTCTGCCCGTAGAGATCAGTGCCTATTACAATCAGCCGTCCTGCTGAACCCACCACAATAATGTCCTGTTTGAACTCTCCCGGGACGTTGAAGTTGAGTGTCACCGTGCAGCACACTCCCCCTTCCAGGACCATCTGAAACGTACAGAAGTCGTCGCTGGTGATCTGCCGTATCCCCTTGATGTGGTCCGTCTGCTTCACAAAGGTCTTGAGCAACCCGTGAACCTTCACGGCCTTCTGGCTGGTGAGGAAGGTCAGGAGGTCGATGATGTAGGTGCCAACCGAGTGCAAGCCCCCACCTCCCATCAGGTCATCGCAGCTCCAGTTGTACTTCTTGCCCAGCAGGCTTCCGCTGTGAACCTGCACCTCGCACACCAGCAGCTCCCCTACGTAACCCTCCTGGATCAGCTGCTTCATCTTCACGAAGGCGGGCAGGAAGCGCAAAACATTCCCCATGATGCTCATGAGCTTCGGGTAATAATGAGCCGCGGTCATCATCCGAAAGGCGTCCAGGGGAGTTGCCGTTCGGTCACAGATGACGTTCTTGCCAATACCTGAAAAAGAGTTTAAAAAAAAAAATTTAAAAATCATGAATAAAAATATATCAGTTGAGTAAGATGAAAGCCTTAATCTTAAAGAGTAAGCCAAGGAGAAGGAAGGAAGCATTTCAGTCTGCTGTTAAAGGCACAAAGAGCACTGCTCGTGCGTTTCCAAATTGCATTTAAGAGTTTCTTGAGCACCACAGTGAAAATGCATCCCTTTCTATTTTCAAAATGCACCCATGTCTAAAAATAGCACACAGGTGAGGGCCTCGACAGATAAGAAAGTAAGCTCATACATCTGGGACTGATGCCCCACGTTTGCCACCTTCTGGGAACAGGTACGGAACCAACCACCCCGACTCGGCCATCTCGCAGACATCTCCTTCTGTGATAACCTGCCTGGGGGGCCTTTGAGAGCTGGATCCGAGCTTCGGATTCCAATCCCTGAACCATGGGAGTCTCTCGACCACGCGTACCCAGTAACTTAATACAGGTACACTGAAAAGTCTGGGCTTGTCCCTTCATCTCTCCCGGCCAGACTGTTTAGGAGGCTTTGACTGGAGAGAGGGAGAAGTACTGGGTGGGTGGCTTGATTTAAAATGTAGAAATCCCTTCGCACTCCTAAAATGCCACAGCACTCTGCCACTCTGCCAACGACACTCATTGTGTCTGGAAGCAGCCCTGCTGAAATGTCACCGGCGCATCCGCTGTGCCAAGGGAGAGCCGCGATCGCTCTAAACCAGGTCAAACGTAGCTGTGACAATCTGTTCCCTCACAGAATGGCCCAGTATGGGCACACTGTTTGCTGAAGCTTGCACGATTCTCCTCTTTTAACTGCCCATCAAGGCGTGCAACTAAACACAGGGAAAGCCAAGAGGCCTACATAATGGGGTTAATATGTATTTCTCCTCGTGAAATACTTTCATCCTGTACTCTCACACACATACAGTGACAGAGTCTCCTGTTTAATTACATTCAAACTTTTCTTTATGCTTAATGAGCAATATAAGGTGAGCTATACATCACCTTACAGCACTGAATATGAGTGAGAGCCTCAGGCTACAGCTGGGCCTGGCACTTAAAACACCCGAACCTGGATCCTGTCTGATGGGAGTCCAGATGAACAAACCTGCTTGCTTGCTAAATCACTTTGTGTTTTGCTTCCTTTTCCCTTTACTGGGTGAGAAATCCCTTTTTCTTTCAAGAGCTGTTCTGAAAATAAAATACTACATGATTTGGAGCTGTTTGGATGAAGTCATATAAATACAGCCAGGCAGACGGATCTGTCTGAGCCCACTTACATGCATATTTAACAGCCTGACGGGAAGAAGAAGAGGGTCGCACTGCAAACATTCAATAACCAGCTTATCCACGCTGCCTATTCCCAGGCTTTGTCTGCTGCTATTTGAGGAGCTGAAACTGGAGGGAGGGCTCTCACCACTGAAGTTAACAGACAAGAAGGGAAAGACCTCCCTTCATCTTGCTCCTATTTACCTTCTACCTCATCAGGTAAGAATAGACATGCTCATTTTCCTCTTACATTAGGCAGGAATCCTCTGTTCAGGGGCCATGGTCTTCCCCTCTCACTTTTCTCTTTCATCTTTACAGACTGAGTTGACATTTTCAACCTTACAGCACTTCTTTTCCTGCTCCTGAACAATTTTTTTTCTGCATCCATTTGATACTGGAGAAAGCATTCATCCACCTGCCCTACATTCCTCAAACTGGTAGCTCCAGCTATGCTGCTTCGTACAGACCACTAATATAACAGTCTTCTTTGAGTCAGACCCTTCGCAGAGAGATGTTAAACTGGTGGATTAGTTATCAACACCAGGGAAATCTTAGACAAAACTTGCCAACGGTCAGACCTTCCTGAAATTGTCATTTCCCCCCCAAAGAAGCCATATGTACTACAGCATCATCTGACCTGTTCACCACCGAACCAGGAGCATCACGTTCTGCTCCAGTTCAGCTCGCATCGCTCTGCCTCACAGGTGCCTGTCGCCTTTTATCTGGGCTCTGTGCAGGCACTAACCTCTCCAGATAGGCAGCTCTACACGTGTGCTCGTGAGGAAAAGGATTTGCTTTCGTGAGGAATTGCAGCCCGGGGACCATTTTTTGCTGTGCATTCAGTGCCCTGCCCAGTGAACACTGGGGACTGTCACGATCTGAGCACCAAATGATGATTATAAACACGAAAGAGAGAAGCCTGCGGGGTTTTACGCCCCTTGTATTCAAGAAAAATTATCCTTAGGATCAGTGTAAGCGATGCAGAGAAAAGGAAAGAGCCCTTAATATTTGTATGGAGACAGGGAAAAGGTGAAGCCTTAAACTTACTCCTTCCACCATTTCAACCTTTTTGGAAAGGTTCAAACATTTTAATTACAGCAAATCCAAAAATGCAAATGTTTTGAGAGCCGTCCCGTCTCTGTGCGTATGCTGATAATTCATGCTGGGCTCTCATCCCTGTCAGGGATTTAAACAGATTTTTGCTTGGTGCCCAGAAAGCTTTTATACTCCATTAAAGCTCATCCAGGTCCTTTCAGCGTGACACTGCTCAGCACTTGAGTCTGTGCACGCCACAGATCTTTGTCTCCTCTGTAGCTGCGAATCTGCAAGCGGCCACATTAGCTTTCTTGAAGCAGGGAGAGAACATGAAAGCTTTGCTTAATTTAATTTAGAGACAGGCTCTGCTGTGTTTACGCAACTAGAATAAGAAACAGGCGGATCAAAGCACCACGATCTACTGCTCTCTCCCCTCTGCTCCCTCCTCAGAAAGGGAAGGAAAAAAGGCACCTTTGAGCCACGCTCTCCAGCAGCGACGGGCAGAGCAGAGGAAATCCTCCTGCCCAAGGCTGACAGCCTGGGGACCGACCCCTTCTCCTGGCCTGGCATTAGGGTCCCATCCCGACCACTTCTGGATGAGACTCTGCAAGGTTCAACTGTTACCACTCGTCATTCTATTGATGCGTTTTGCTGCTTCACCCATCTCTGAAAATCACCCCAGAGCAGACAGCAAAACCTTCACCGACCGCATAAAAGCGGGGCAGTGCTGCCGCTGCTCTCGGCAAGAAAGCACAGGCTGTTTGTCCACGGTTGTCAGCAAAAGAGGCAAATACATCTCCTAGTCCAAATGGATACACACCCCCTCCACGTGCATCACGAAATCCAGGCTACGGGGCTACAGTTCCCAGTCTGGCCACTTCCTAAAATGAAGCAGGACTCGTGGACCGCAGCACAGGGAGGGCAGAGCCTCTGTAACCAGCACAGGCTTCAGCAGTTCTGAAACCTGCAGGGTCAGCTTTTTCCCCATCTGCTCCGAATGTTTCAAAGAAGGCCAGAAACATCTTCACAGAGAGAGGGGAAAAAAAAGAAAGAGAAGAAAAAAAATAATTTAAAAAGTGTGTTCATCACTGAACTGGACCAAGACTTGTCCTCTATCTATTCAGCTCAGGACGTGAGACCCCAACACAGTATTTTCTCCTCCTCCTATTCACAAGAAACTCAAAAAGGGCTCCATTTGGAGTCTGGGCATATAATCAAAACCTTCCCTAGCACCAGAAAGATTCGTTACTTAGCAGTTGCTACCTATGGCTCTTGGTCAGGAAGAGGAGTGAGATAAAAGGCAAAATAAGGTTTTGGTGCACGAAGCCAAATTAGTCAGCAAAAAAATACATTTCTAAAGCAAAAGAGGAACTGTCAACACTCAGGGTCTGAGAGTTCAGCAAATACAGGAGGGGTGGAAGAGCAACTTGTCATGTTATTTCAAATGAATGATTTTAAACACATACCAGATTACAGAATCTTCTTCATTTTTTGTGAAGAAGCTAATAAAAAATCCCAAATGGTGACAATCCACGTTATCATTCATTCAGTTAAAATACATAAATACGGGTAAGTTTTCCTGCTAAGATTGTGACCATTATAGCTGCTGTTGTTGCCTTTGAATCCTCTACAGAATCAGAGAGAAAATCATCTCTGGCACTCACTTCTGTTTACAGCTCATAATACGTGTTGCCATCACATGTGCTGTATGATTAGTACACATTATTAGTTGTAGTCAGATCACGGTTTCCATCTAAAGGAACAAGCAGCAGCAGAGAAAAGTATGAAGGTGGCTGAGGAAACTGAGAAGGCGAGAAGAGAGGGAATGGGAAGGAAGAACACTACACAAGACAGAAAGGAAGATGCTGGAGGGGGATGGTGGTACCAAGAGCCCCAAGGACCTCCTGCCAATCCAGGAGCTGCACAGCAAGCCCCAGTGGCATCAGCAACATCCCCAGTCCTCAGAAGCCCATCCTAAAATGCTCTCCTTCAGTCCAGTATTTACGTGAGCTTTGCTAGCATCTTTTCTGCAGAAAAAAAAAAAAATAACAGTGGAGGAGAAAGAAATAGATTTCACAGAAAATTAGCAGCCTTCTGTACCCAGAGACTGGACAGGAGGGTGGAACACTGGAGAAAAGGCACCTACATTAGTGATATGTGTGTGAGCTAAGCTATTGCCCAATAGGTACATTGGGCTAAAGAAATACAATACTAGGATGGGCTATTCTGTGGGGCTGATAGCATTTTCTGGTGCATTACAAGTGGAGATGCGTGAATCACATACTGCACAGCGATGAAAAGCTTCCGAATCCCTCAGAAAATGGTCTACATAGATATGGATGGGTACATTTTTAGCAGGAGGAGTGAAAAGCCCAATAAAAGGCCACTCTGCTCTGGGAACTGAGGCGTGATTTCTGGGCCATCTCATAAAAACGACCACCCAGGTGAATCGAAAACCTTTTCACCCAGGACAAGGATTTTTTTATTAGTTCGTAGAGGTCTCTGCTATTAATACATGCTGCTGCTGTCGATATTGCAATACAGTAATAATCACAGTAACAATAAGAACAGTGGTTGTAGTTGCCATATTCAGCGCACGGTCTGTCACTCAGTGCCTTGAGCAGCATGAAAAAACACATTTATTTCAATCAACGCATCTGCCAGGGGAAAACTGATGGCAAGACAATGTTTCTTTGAGGAAACCTTATTTAACAAAACTTTTGACAAGGAGATAAATCTGGATGACGAACGCCTAACAAGATTGGCATTAGTCACAGCTCCAGCGTTGGCCACGGCAATCCCTGTTAATCGCAGATACGCGGAGCTGTTGCAAAAACTCAAGTCACTACAGCATAATGAGGCACAGCTCACGAACTGATTCATACGAACAGGGCATGTGTGTATTCCTAGGCTGCTGGAAGTGTGAGGGAAAATAGCAGGGACTGAAAGAACATATTTCCCTTGGCAGCAGCAGCAGCAGCGGGGGATGCAGGGAGGGATGTGCCACTCTGCTGACAGGCAGCGGCTCGTTGGGCCACGGCGAACCCATGGCTTGTCCAGATCTTACACACCTCACATCTCCTCCTCTGCATCAAAATATTATGATGCAAAAGAGTGTGTGTGCCATTCCGTTTGAGAGCCGGCTGGGATGAGACACGCTTCAGAAGTATTTGATGAAAAATTCTCTAGGGAAAGCACGCACGTGCCCAAACTGTTCACAACACCCCCAAAGTGAGGGTCTTGGTCCACACACCTACTTCTGGCCCTGGTGCACCACATCACGATGCCAGTTTTTAGGCTGGTTTATCCTCACCCGTGTAACCTCTTTTCCACACAACTGCTTTGAAAACAGAAACCCTAAACGCTCAAAGAAAAAGCTGTTTGTGATTGCCTCTGCCTTGGCTGCCCTGTGACCGTAGGTGAACCCAAAGGTCACTCAAGTGACTATCTGCGTAACGAAGAGATGCTGCAGAGACAGCCTGCTGCGAGGGACACCTGAGCAGCATCTCCACCAAGAGCCGGGGCGTCCCCCAGCTTGTAGGCAGGCGCAGCACACGCAGACAGCACGAGAACTGCAAGCAGGCTCAGCGAGCGAGGAGGTTCATGTGAGCTGGGAGCTTACAGAAGCTATTTCACCTGGGTTAGCAGCCTGTAAAACCATTCAAGGAAATGGGAAACCAGGGAACTGGTTTGTCTTGAAATGAAAAAAACCAAGAGATGCTGGGTTCTTTGCAGATTGAGGTGTGGTGCCTACACTGGGAAAACATCCCCGCTGACTCCGAGGGATTAAAAGGGTGCCTGGGGGTATATAAGTGCTATCTAAGCAGAACCAGAGGGGTTCAGCAGAATGAGAGCAGTTGTAAAACGATGATACCAATTTTCATTATGCGTTCCTACCTCCCCTAACTTTTATTTGCATACACGTAGTCATTCATGTTATGGACTGGGGCCATGTCTGTGCATATATGGCTGGTGCTATAGGTATAAATGCTGCTGTAGCAGTATGCAAGGCACTCAAATAGATACAGGCCTTTTGTGCTTGATGCTGGACTCAGGGTAGCTCTGTGAAGTTTTAGGTAATCCTGCAAGGAGCAGAGACTTGGACTTGATGGTCCTTGTACATCCCTTCCAACTCAAGATAGAATTTTATGATATGTGATCTCTTCTGCAAAGACCCCAGGTATTCATATCATTTTGACAACGTGCTAACTAGAAGGCAACTTTTCTACTAAGTCCATATTAATTTTTGATTGCTTATTCTGTTAGTTGAGGACTTTAATTTTGGAATATAAAAGCATCTGAATCACTGAATCCAAGCAAAGCAACCAAGTCTTGCATTACTAGGCATGCCAGAGCACTTTGCAAGGCAAAGCAAAATTCTCTAACCCTTTCCTAACATGGGATAGAAGGTGATGCTTGGTTTATAGCCCTCCTGGCATGTCATTCTGCTATCTTCTCTGTAGGCACTTATGCAAATAACAGGAGACTGCAATAAATGAGGCACTGAGTTTTTGGGGTTTTTTTTAACCATTTACAAACATTTAACTACTGGGAAACCTACAGAAGGTGCAGATACACCCTGACAAACCAGCTGCTTGCACACCACAAGGAAATGCTTCAGGGGTCCCATCTTGAGATTATCTGTTCAGGCATCTGAAACATGCTCTGGCTTACATTCCCTGAGACCTACTTGGACAGTTTCCACATTCTCATATGCACTTGGGAAAAACTATATGGGACAAACCATCCTGGCTGTCCCAAATTTCTATTCAATTTTCAGATCTTCAAGTGGCCATCAAAACTGAGGGTCACATCCCTGCTGAGTACCTCCCTGTGCAAGAAAAAATAAAGTCAAAAGACTTGGGCTGCATACTTGGATAAACCGAGAAAGCCATTCTACTTAGCCCTTACTGAAGGAAGCAGTCACTCATTTCAGTGAGGTTTTAATTGTTTTAGGACTAAAATAACTTTGGTGGAAAGCTCAGCATTTGGTGCTTTATTCCAATTACTCTCACTCGTTCTGTTCAACTTCTAGAGCAGAATGCTCACTATCAGCTCAGTATATTTAATACCTTTCTTTTTCCACAGTAATGAAACCACAGGGCAATCACAGCCCCTGGTCGATCTCTATTCTCCCGAGGCATTATTATCTGTATTTAAATATGTTTCTTTTTGCATTAGGAGACAACAACTAAATGCCCAGCTGTTGGAAAGGCTTTGGGAGGATTAGGAAACCAGGCAGTTCAATTTTCTTTCAGCTTGCCTTTCCATCACTGAATTGTTTACGCTTACTGACTCAGAGAAATTTATGGCTGATAATTAGAATTAATTTTCTTTACGTTTCTCTTGCCTACCCTTTCTACCCCCATTAAAACTAGCAAGTTGCAATCAGGTACTAAATACAAAACTGAAGAAAGATAAACACCAGACTAACACTGGTGGGTAATTAATGCAGCCATTCTTTTTGGGAGATTTGTAGAGGATTCATGAAGCTTTGTGGACATTGAAGAATTACCTCTTGCCAGACAAGTGACAGGGAAAATAACAGGAAATCCTAGGGATTTTTTATCCCCAGCCCTACACATTGCAGTGTCTGATCCTAACCTTGTTTCTTTACAATATTTTCAGCTGGAGTATTTCTACGTCTTTTCCTACCCAGCAAAGGATCTCTGTGCTGAGGAAGATGTGCAGACCTGCAGTGCTGGACGAATGGAGCATGAATTTGACCCTGTTTTCTGATACAAATGGTTAAAATAAGTTCTAAAATCATTACTTATCTTCCCAAATACCATACTGACCACAGACACCACATCACCCAGCTCTGGACTAGGATGCACTAACGTAACTGGTTGCATTTGAAAACTGAACCCACCCACCAATTTAACTGTAATCTATAAGCACAGACAGGCACACGTGCAGAGAAAGGGATGTGAAAGAAGAGCCCCTTTTGCACACATACGTACAAGAACGTGGCAGGTGAAGGTCAGCAGGGTCATTCCTTTCCTTGGGTAGTGAGCGTGCGCACACTCTGCACCCCTGGGAGCAGCTGCGTGTTCCAGCTCACACTGCAAATCATGTTTTTTTCTTTCAAATACAAAGCTGCAGAAATGGGAAATGTCTATTTATAATTATTGGGCAAACCTTACTAGAGCCCATAAGGTTATGCCTGGCAGCAGAACCAGATTTTCTGGAGCCATGTGAAATTATGCAGGGATGGAGGGATGGATGGATGAACAGATGCCAGGTTGCACAACATGTCTTGGGGTGAAGCCTTTCAAGAGCCACCTGGACTTGTTCCTGTGTGATCTACTCTGGGCAATTCTGCTCCAGGAGGAGGGTTGGACTAGCTAATCTTTAGAGGTCCCTTCCAACCCCCACCATTCCGTGATTCTTGTTCCCATGATTCTGTGAACATTCCTTCAGCGCTTTCATACTCATCCCATCAGAAGGTCCCTCTCTGTTCACCAAGTGGCATCAGCAGCAGGACTGGAGAGGCTGGCACGACTGTTCCACTCTCAAGAAAGGCCACAGGAAAGAGAAAAGTTGGAATGCAAAAGTTGTCAAGATGACACAGGTCAGCTGGACTAGCCTCCCAGCTTCAACAAAGGGGCTCAAGGCTGCTTTTTCTATCTGCTCATTTCTGGTGTCCCATTTCACCAGGATCTGAGAGACTACAAAAGCATCTGCACAAGTCAGTCTGCAGGACAGTCTTTCTCCACCTGCCCAGGTCAAAGTTTGCCTAAGACTATTTACAGATGAGACCATGGCTTGATTCTTCATGGCTTCTCATTTACACTTCACAGTCTGTCCTCTGCTCAGACCGCTGGCACTGTTTACATCTTGCCAAGAACAGCAAGATCAGGAACGTCGAACATGCAGGTGAATAAGTTACATTGACCCATATAAGAAAATCAAGCCAGTTTAATTAAAATGCTGATCATAATGGAATCCCATTGGTGGGATGCTGCCAAGCCAAAGAAGACCCCCACCCCTCCAAGTCTATATTGAGTAGCAATAGGTTCTGTTCCTTCAGTCCGGCCCCACTCCCATTCTTTAAGTTAATGAATATTTTGATAATGGAGTTTTCCAGGCAGTTGGCACCAGGCCTTGGCAAACTTCGGGTCAAATTTACCTCGGTTGTGATCTCGTTAATTAAAGTAGTCACACTGGCCACTGGCCTGGCTCTTTGAGCAACCCAGAGAAGGGAACAACACTGAATAGATGACAAGCAAACTGTGGTTTAAACCAACAGTACTTTCGTTAACTTCTCATCCAACCCAACTTCATAACACTCAGGTTCTTTGAGACACTTCTAAATAAATTATAAAGCCTTCCCCCCTCCCATGGCAGTACTTTCTTGGTTAATATTTTATTCCTGTCAGCGAGAGCTAAGTGCTGCTAAAGAGAAGCCATAAACCCATTCCGAAAAGCAGCAGCAAGAATGGATCAAAGTGAATCAGCAGTTCTAACTATGTGAGACGCTGACATCGTGCTTCTCAGGCTCCAACCCTGGGTCCATACAAGAAAGATGAATGTTTGATTAAGTACTCCCCAGGCTGCAGCGCTTACACAATAGCCAAGGACTCAGTGGCAGCCCAAGCTGCTGACTCAGACCAGCAGTAACTCACGGGGTGTAATCTGCCTGGCTGCCAGATTGCCCTGCCTGCGCTCAATCCTCAGACTAATCCTTCTGAAAGGGTTTCTTGGAAGCTGCCATTCATGCTCCTGCTGGCTAAGCGTGCTCTGGACAAGACGCAGCTACATGACAGCAAGAGCTGAAGCCCTGGTTCGCTATGCTTTGCCAGAGCTTGCTGTAATGGAGTCTGGGAACTCTTCCCCACCACTGAAAATCTGCCAGAAAACACATCAACACCGCAACATTTCCCCATTATGGTCAGTAGGCCAAAGCTAGTCATCTTGGAAACCCAACCTGATGTGTTCTTTGTCAGCCTCAATGCCTGGTTCTGACGCATTTGTATTGTAATCCCAGGACCCTCTTGTGCTAGATGCTCCACAACCACACAAGGGAAAAGCAACAGGCTTTGTTTCACCAAGTACTTGCTGGATACCTGGGTTGGAAAGATGGGTCAGTGTGGGTAGCTCCTCTTGCTATGCCACCACCTACTACAGGAGATGTGCAGCCCAGGCTGCCATACATTGCACTGCTCTGAGCTCGCTGCAAGGCTATGTTCAGACCTCATCCCTCTGGAACCCCAGGAGAACTTGAAGTAATATTCCAGGGGTAGAAACTTCAAGGGAGGAACTCTCCTGCACTTGACCTGTACCGCAGTGAGTGAAAGAAAAGTAATTTTTATCCATCTACACTCCTGCAGATACTTATCTGATTCAATGAAGAATAAAATACCTGTAAGTAGGTCAGTAATTCTTAGAAAGCATTTGCACTTACATTTCCTTTCAGAAGCTGTGTAAGATGCTGATCTCCAAGGAAAAGGAAGGAAGAGACATTTTCCAGCTAGTAAGAAACACTTTATTTCTGAAGGACAACATGCAGCTAGAAGCCTGAAGCCCTTCTACTACTACATTTATCAGTCACAGGTTTTGCTCAGATTCCTATGCAAAACAGCCCTAGAAAGATTTCTCTTTTTTTTTTTTTCAACCCAGTAACCCCATTTTCCCCAGTTACATGCTATTTTCTACCTGTGGCCTCTACAGAAGAGGAACAAGCAAGGACTCGTGAGGAGAAACCTCACAGTGGGCACAAACAGTTTTCACACAAGTCCTGTTGAGATGCTAACTCTTGAATTTCTCAGAGCACCTCTCCACTCAGACACTGCCACTCAGGAAGGGGCAGGTTGGGATGTTGGAAAGAAGCTTAGGCTAATTAATTGCATTTCTTTTTCTGACTGCAGTGTTTTTCTGCTCTGCTGGATACTCAGAGGCCAGCACTGGTTCCTCCGATTAACAGCACCTCATCAGGAAATCAAAAGAAAAGCTGCAGGCTAAAGAAAACTGGATTTCTGTTAGCAAGGATTTGCTCTTGGCAAATAATGATAATTGCCAATGTTAAAAGGAGATTGTGAATTAACTACAGCAGACATAAAAAATGCATTTGGAAAAAAGCGTCAGTAATTACAGTGCATATGTCAAATGGAAATGACTCCAATTTGTACAGCTCCACAGTCACACTGTACAGTATCTCAAGTGACTTCATAATAATAAGCTTGTATCTTTAAAATCATTTAATGCAGCCCAGGGTTTTTAATAACCTGAAAGACACTTCAGTAAGTGCTGATGGAAAGCCAGCCTGGGAATCTTCATTTTTTAAGGCCATGTCCACACACAGCTTGTTGTTATTTCATAATGATGCATTAAAAACACACCATCCCCAGCTCTAAGGGCACACACATTGTTTTATTGATAAAAAGTAGAGTGGTTTGGCTTGTTTCTGGAGGTCACCTTTATTCCAGTATACCCAGACACATTAGAAGCCACACCACTGCAACTCTGTATGTCAAGCATCATGTCCCAGCTCTTACAGCAGGACTCATTTCCATGCAGGTCAGACAGGCAGTTCCTTGGGAGGTCTGGACTATTTGTGACTTGCTTCAGTCAGGATGAAGTTTCCGGTTAGAAACCAGAATGTGACTGCACATGGGTGGATTTAGGCAAGAGTTTCACTCTGAGGATCACAAGCTCATGGCCATGAGAGATGACCCCTCTTGGCCAGTCACACAAGGGTGCCGCTCAGGTCTTGTGTATCGAGGGGCTGGTTCCCATTTCAGATGGTTTTTGCTGCTTAGAAACAGGGGAAATTTCTTAAAACCACCCTCTTATTTTCCCTTTCATTTATGACTCCAGACTATTTAAACTTGAACTGGGAACCCCCTTACGCCAAACAGGCTTCCCAGGACACCTCAGAACTGAGCTTTTTGACACTTTGGTGCGAGTTTGTACCTGCACTTGCCACAGAAGAAATTGTGAGTCAGATTATCCTTTTGCAGGAACAAGGATAACCACAGGTCAGCTGTGGACCACAGTTCACTCGGGGATGGATCTCAGAGCACTGGATGCAGCCAAGCAGGTACCATCCTCCCATGGCAAAGACAGAGGAAAGAGGTTCAAGAAGTTCAAGGGTTTCTCCTGGAAGAGATACTGTGAAAGCACCAAAACCAGCAATCATATCTGACCTCTTCCTTCTCTAGTAACCTTGCTGCATCAGCAGGAATTATACTACCCTTTCAGGTCTTCCATCTGATTTTGCCATAATTTCTGCTTTTCTGAAATAAATAAATGAATGGATAAAAGCAGCCATATGTGCACTTAACAGACTGTTGAAATATCTCAACTTTCTGAGAAGTAATTCTGTTTAGCTGGAAGTGAAAGACCAATTAGGAGTAGGAGTGTTGGTCTAACTACTTAAGGACAGAGATTTCCCAGAGATTTTGTGTGTAGCAAAACCACCAGGCTCTTGTTCTGCCACCTTCACACACTTGACCATGGGCACTGTGCAGGCAGAAGGAAATACCAGCTTTAGGCTAGATTCATCTCTCAGTGTTTTCCAAGATGTAGCGAGACGTGAGGAGGGTCCCCGAGACAAAAACTCCCTGAAAAATGGCAGAAACATCACCTGGCCAGGGTTATACCCATCAGCAGCAACAGGATCATGTGGAGAGACACCAGTCAGTCATGCAAACCGGCCAGAGGGCCAGGCTTTGGGTACAGGAGATTATTTGCAATGTATCTTTTATTCTTCTATTTCCACCTAAACATTAATACTTACCCCACCTAACTAGAAATGTACAGTGTGCCAAATGCAGGAGAAGCTGATTTCTCACAGACAACTCACTGCCAGCAGAATCACAGAATGGTAGGAGTTGGAAGGGACCTCCGGAGATCAACTTGTCCAATGCCCCTGCTCCATCCAGCAGGGTCACCCAGAGCAGGGGGCCCAGGATCATGTCCAGGCAGGTTTGGAATCTCTCCAGAGAAGGAGATTCCACAGCTGCTCTGGGCAGCCTGGGACAGGCTCTGACACACTCAAAGGAAAGAAGTTTTTCCTCAAGTTCAAGTGGAACTCCTGGGGTTCCAGTTTGTGCCTGTTGCCCCTCATCCTGTCACTACTGGACACCACTGCAAAAAGTCTGTCCCCATCCACTTAACACCCACCCTTTAAATATTAGTACGCATTGATCAGATCCCCTCCGTCTTCTCCAGACTAAACAGCCCCAGGGATCTCAGCCCGTCCTCGTAGGATAGATGTTCCAGTCCAGCACTGCAGGGTGTTGGGCTGCTCAGGGGAACTGCTGCTGTGATGAGTTTCCCCTCTAAGCCCAAACTCAGCTCAGAAATGGCCAACTGCATGTTGTTACACCTGCCAAAAGCGTGGCGGCCTAGGTGAAATGAGAGGCTTGCCCTGCCTCCAGATGCCAGTCATGAAGCATCACCATCACCAAAACCACTCCTGACCAGACCGGTGGCTCCCCTCAGGGCCTCCCAGCAGGATGGCTGGGGCAAAAGCAGAGCCCAGCAGCCAGCCCCGAGCTCGAAGCACACGCTGGACGTTCACACTGCCACCGTACTCCGCAGGACACAAGCTGTCCTGACCACAAGCGTTTTGGTTTCCCAGATGCACTGTCTGTACCACCACCTTGGAAGAAACGGGACTTGGTGGATCTGCTACAGCAAGCTGCGCACATCTCCAGAAGCTCAGAGAACCAGGAGACAACAGGCTGCTTGATCTTTAGGGATTTCTTACACGTGCTGCAAAAATACAACATGCATTTTGCATGCTGCCTGGATATTTAGATCCCTTGAGTGAGTTTTTGTTCACTGCAAGTGCGTTTAGTTTTAAAAATGCTTTTTCTAAACTGTTCAACTTTTATTTGTCCTTGAGGCCTGACAGGACATAAGATGTGGCAACAAGATGGAACAGCTTCTCTGCTGCAAGCTCTGTTCTGTGCTCCAGCAGCACATCTCACAGAGGAGTTTTCCAGCCCGATAGGATGTCATGACAGCAGTGCAAATGTCTTTAGCTTGGACAAGCCTTAACTTTACTGTTATGCTGTAGGTGTGGTTTCCCTTTATTTTTACCGCTGCAACACAGCGAACAAAGCACATGCCCATGCTGATGCCAGTGTTTTCACAATAGAGCAGGTTTCACTTGGCTCTGTGACACCAAAAAGAAGCTGGGCTTCACTGAAATTTGGATGGCTCCCTTGTGAGTCACATCCAGTTCAGTTATTCCTTTTGGGGGGGGGGGGGGGGGGGGG
>JANIMW010003637.1:29606-51022 GCA_024582635.1 Todiramphus saurophagus
GGGGGGGGGGGGAAGGTGTTTGCCCTCGACAAAACCGACCCTCCTAAGTCTAAAGAGAGTATTTCCTTCTCCAACTGTATGGTTGGGAGCTTCAGCTGTTGTCACTGTTGGTTTGGCTCATCTAAAATTGTCCCTTCCACAGCAAGAATTAAAACAGAAATCTGGTCACCTGGTCGTAATATTCTGCTGAGAGGAAGCAATGCCAATTCCAGCTCATCTCTTGCTCTTCCGCTTCTACTTCAGCAAAGCCTCTAATGCATCCCTTCCCTTACAGTGAGGGAACGCTCCCTGTCTGCGTGTTCGTCACTGGAAGGGCTTTCGTTGCCACGCAAATAACCCTCCAAAGCACAACAAGCAGTGAACACAGCCAGATGAAACATCAGGCTGCAGTATGTCTACAGCCATCCACAGCTGCTCCCTAGCTGAGTCAGTCGCCCAGCAAAATTTCAGGGTAGGCGACAAAACATTGATTTCAGAACAGAGAAGGTGGCCCCAAAGAGGCTGATTTTCTCTGACTTTTGGCATTATTGTACTCAGCCAGGAAACAGGTGATGATATAAAACAGAATATAGGAAAAAATAAGAAAGGCTTTCCTGGAGGAAAGGAAAAGCTTAATGGAAGCTGTAACTTAAGCAAGACTTCTTCCAACAATTTCACTAATCACTGGGAAAAAAAAAAGCTAAAAGGAGGAAAGCAAGACCTGTCATTCACAACAAGTATCTACCACAGGCTTATCTTTCCAGCACATCCTTCCCCAGGGACAAGGACTGCACAGCACACCTCCAGCTCTCATATGGAAGCAATTATTAGTGTGAAAACAGCCCTTCCTAGGAAAAAACAAATGAACCTCGTGAGCAGTCTGATTAATGACTCCCCCCATGCAGATATGTAAACAGCCACATTGTTGCTACCTTAGCTTAGCAACATTTTAGAGTTCTGTGATTTTATTCCCTTGTTTACGCTGTTCTGCCAAGCGCTGGGGCTGTGAAGGAGATTCCATTATGATGGAGGGTGGCTGCAGAAACCAAGAGCACAGAGCTCTGCTGCCCAGTTCTTCCCATCTAACTGCAGGAAAACTCAGCATCTCTCAGGTTTCTTTTCTACTTGCTAGATGTAACCCGTTCATTCCCTCCAGCCCAAACAGTATCCAAAGAGAACATCCCCGCTCTCTTCTCAGTGAATGCACCAGACAAGGTTGGTAGCTCCTACCTAAAATATCCCAAATGCACTTAAAAAAAAAAAAAAAAAAAAAAAGAAAATCAAACCAGAATAGCAAAGGCATCGGACCATCCTCCAACACCCTTCCCTGAAGGGCCTCCCCAGGACACAAACCCCCCTCCAGCGCTGCCATGACTGGCTAGACACGGCCCCGGCACCCAGCAGCACCAGGGGCACGGGGTGCCCTGCGGTACGAAAGGGGGATCTCGGGAATGAGTCGGGCAGAGGCAGCCTGGCACGGCCTGGCTGCAGGGATGTTTCCAGGCAGGCTGACACTCAGCTCCGAGTGCCCGATACCCGCGTCAGCCGCCAAACAGCAGCTCGGCCTCACGGCCAGCCCGCGAGCGCAGGAGCCCCCGATGCCGCTACGAAAGGAGGGGAAGGGGAATGCCATAGCCAAGTCCAACTGAAACAACTCTGGCTCTCTGTCTCCCTGAATGACCAGAGATGAATTCCCACTGATTGAGTTCAGCTAAGGCTTCTCAGCTATTAATCTGCAGTCCCTTTCGGGGACTGGATCTGCATGGGAAGTGCCTTTTATTTCCCCTGAAGAAATAACACAATTAAGTCCTGTCCTCAGCACCGGGCTTCGTCTCCCTATAGAACATTTCGATAGGATCAGGAGTGTCAGCAAAGGGAAGCTGGGCAGCCCCCGTCTCATCAGCGGGTCTTCATCTGTCACAAACAGCCACTGCAACTTCCCTGGCACTTCCTCTGAAGCTCACAAGACCACCTCTGCATAACGCACTCCAAATGTCCTCGGGGAGAACACGAGCCCCAGTGTCACAGGGCAGGGAGAGCAGGAGGGGTTGGCTTCCTCCTCCTTGGGCAAGACCCTGCTCCAGTTGCATCACTGGGTCTTAATTTATTTTTCCACACAAAATCACCCCCAGCTTCCTTTCGCTTCCCTCCGCCAGAACTCTCGTCCTCGTTTGCCCCTCTCTGCTGTCGCTTCAGCTGGATCAAAAGTAGTGACAACAAGGAGCAAAGTGATGCATACAGCAGTGAATTCCGGCCGTGCACTGTTTCTGTTTGTTTTGCTGGGAGGGTTTTTTTGCTTGTTTTGGGTTTTAGCCTACCAATCCTATTGAAAACATCTAGGATAAAATATTCCTGTATCTATTATTGAGTTACATGCCAGATTTTACTGTAAAGTTTTATTCACTGAAATCCTTAAGGTTTCGCCAGTGAAGATATGAATTCAGAGACTAAAGAAACTAACGGAACACCACAGGAGAAGGGAGATAAAGCTCCCATTTCTTAACAGCTTGCAAACAACCTGCCAACCAGCTTGACCAGGAGAAAGCTTCAGAGGTTCAATTCTCTGCGAATTTTTTTCCTAAGACAGACTGATACGGGACTGGCCACAGAATAATTTTTAGGCTCATTTTGTAAAGAAACAAAGCTCATGGGATCACGCTGCGCGTGTATTTATTTGCAGGCTGATATTTTTGACCATCTGACTCCTGGTGCCTTTTTCTACATGTTTGAGATTTCCACATAGAAAAAAATAAAGTCAAGCTTCATGAATTGTGCTTGTCACAAAACCGTTTGAAACCAGCTCAAGGATTTATCAAAACTGCTCCTGACTAAAACGCTCTGACTGCTGAGCAGTGCAGATCGTTACCTTTGCAGGTACCACGTACTGCACACAGAATGTGTCACAAAGACAAAGTGGGTATCTCAGGACACAAAAAATAAAGGGGAGGCAGGGGTGATGACAGGACAGGGACACACACGACTCGTGTTCCATTATTTTCTAGAAAATGGTGTTGTTCTGAGCGGGAAAGGATTTAGATTCAGGCCGCAGAGGTGCTGAGCTGAGAAGAGATAAGCTATACAGGCAGGAAACCCAAAACTGTGCTAACACGTGGCCTTTCCCTGACCCATCTTTGGTAACGCAAGAAGGGCTCAAAAGTATCCCAGCCAGCAAAGAAAAGCTGGTTAGAGGAAGTCAGTGAGCAGTGTCTCGCTGCGGGGAGCTGGACCATCATCTGGGTACGATTCTGCGCAAGCACGGCTTACGGCCGTGGGGGAAAGCCAAGCCTGGTAAGATGAAAGGAAACAATTGGCAACCTCTGTATGCTGGCAAGGAACCCACGCCATTGGCCAATAAGAGACACTGACCCTTGTGCTGAAGGGGAAAAAAGCGTCGCTAAGCATTTAAAGAAGGACTTCAAAAACAAAATCAATGTCATTTAATCACAACTTCTTTCATCTCGACCTAAATGCTCTTTCAGAAACTCTTGTCTCCTTACACATCACTGCATTAAGAATACAATAAAAATAAACCAAAAAAAATGGACAATCAGAAGCCAAATTCTAGGCCTGATTTATGCAGTTACGGGGTCACGGCAGGCCAGAGGGTTTCAGTCTGTGGCCAACTGCCAAAATGCAAGATCCTGTGAGCATTCAGCCAGAGAAAGAGGATGAAATCTCAAGGCTCAGAGTTCACATTCACCAGCTTCCTGCCTCAGATAAAGACCCAGAGCTGTTTAAAAAAAAAAAATAGTGAAATAGATAAAGGTAGCTGAGGTATAGGTATGCTGCCTGAGATCAGGCTGGGTCGTAACCTACAACCTTAATATAGGAAAAGAAAAAAAATAAAGGAGTCTAAGGTGTCCCTTAATAATGCACATTAGTGTCTGTCTATGAGTGAGATGCAAAGGGGAGTAAGTTACAGAAATCAGGCTGTGGTCAACACACACACCAGCTTGCCAACTCACCCTGCGTGTCACGGGGTTTTGGTCTGCAAGGGGGAGCGCTCTGGAGGAAGATGAAGTGCAAACCATCTCACAGCGAGACACCTGGAGAAGGTTTCACATGCGCTACGTGCGGCTTCAGAACAACACCAGCTGTGCGAGCACTTGCACTTCTGTCACCTCTTTTAAAGGCAGCTCTTGCACCAAGGGAGAACGCTCTTCCCTCCTCCTCAGCTAGCACAAAGGGGAATGTGCCACCAGGAACCTACTTTGGAGTGAGAAGTGTCACACCTGCTGGTCATGGTGAGGAGGGGATCAAGGAGAGCACAACCTGCAAGCTGCCTGGTGGGAAGTCACATATTTGCATCACAACTGAAAGGAAGTGTAGCAGGTTCCTCTGGAAAAGCACTTGAAGTCTTAACTTCATTCCACAGTTTCCTCAATAGGTGCAGGCAAAAAGGAGTGGGAAAACGTAACCAGCAGTTCCTACTACTCACAAGTCATGCCCTGCTGGGGTGAGAGCTGTGCAAATACACACCTCTGAGTCCTTGGGTGGCTTTTACAACCAACCAGGAAGCTTTTAACAAAATAATTTTTGTGATGGAAGCGGAGCAGCATAGAGTGAGCAAAAGAACCATTCCCCATTCCACTGCAGGTCTCACCCTAAAAGAAACAAGACTGTTTTTCTCCACACTGGTGAAGCTGTTTTCAAGTAGTATCTCAGAGGTGGGAGTGAATACAGCATCTGGCTCTGGCAGGTCAGTTCCTGCTAAACCAATACAAAGCTGATTGAGAAGGAAAACCCAACCAATTGTGACTCAGCTCCCTCAGGGCTGGGCCCAAGGGACTTGACCACACTTCCCAAAGACAGAAAGACATTAGCATCTATTTCACAAACCCCAGAAGACTGAAGTGTGAGATCCTCTGAGAAGGAGGATTCTAATGATCCCAAAAGGCTTGGAAGCACGCAGCACTTTTGTCTAACAGCCAATTCCACTAATACACAATTGACTGCTCCAGCCACAAAAGCAATTGCTACCCTCTTTCTGCCTGGAAGATGACCCAAAAGCCAAAAAAACAGCCAGAAGTTCTGGGCAAAGCAACCCAACATTGTTCACAGAGCTCCTCAGAGCCTTCCATGTGACCAGAGTGAAGAACAGGAAAAAAAAAAAAAACAATGAGAAATCAAAGGAAGCGGTATCTTGAGTCCATTTGCACCTAAATCACCCATCGCAGAACCAAGAGACCATTTCTGTTGTAATTTATCCTCATAAATAAAAGAAGGAATTATTCACTCCCAAAACTTGGGTGAGGGCAGAAAGTGCATATACTGCAATCCATACATCTGTGAAAGGCTTCGACTGCAGGGGAGAAGAAAATGGATCCAAGATTGCCACAAAAGCTGCTCATGCTTTTGGCTTCATAAATTTTATAAAGCTGGCTGTTGGGGAAGAGGATAAAATTTCTCTATGTTTTCCCACTCAAAAGAAGCCACTGTCGCTTCATTCGGGTCACCTCTGCCTACAGAGGGGCAGGTTTCTCTTCTGCGTAATTTCCTTACAGAATCTCCAGGCAGTTTCATCATTACCAACCACACCACCCTGTGAAACAGCAGATAATCATTAATGGGGCAGAGAGAGACTACAAGCCCTGGGTTCATTTCTGCTCCTTTCTGCCATCACAAAGTTAAGCATCTAGTCCAAACTAACCATCTGGGATTTCTCTGGACTCCACGGTCAGAAATACGCACTGCCAGGAGGATACCTACCTGATCTAATTCAGGTGCACAATTTAACAGGGTGCCCATCTTTCCACCACCTACAGAGAGCCTTGGTTACCAGTCGAGACTAGATAAGCAACTTTTAGATCAGATGCCTAAACAGAGGTTCTTGAAAGTTACCCAAGACAGCACTCTGCTATAAAACAGGCAGAAAATCAGTGGCAGGACAGAAAAGTTAATTTCCACTTCCCAGATCTCAGGCTAATGAGCAAACTATTGGAACAACCCTTCCTAAGCTGCACTTTTTCATAATGCTTGTTTGGTGTGTGCGTGCCTGGTAAGAGAAGAGACCTGTAAGAGCAGCACTGTTGGCACACACTCACACTGGGGCTGTTCATAAACCCACAGGTTTGTCACTTGGGCTAAACAGCCTACAAGATGCCTACACCCCAAAGCACACAGCACGAGTGCCAGCCCCTCATGCCCATGGGATTCACTGCTGGGCTCAGAACCTACGTACCAGGCAGCTCAGATTTGCGGTGGTTCTGTAGGATGCTCACCCAGACAGCTCAAAGGCAGATGTCTGACAAGTCTAATAATAACCACCAGAAATTATCAGTTCAAGCTCAAGCCTGAAAAGAGAAGTTAGAAACACTAATCCATATGAAAGAGTAAATTCCTGTATCCTTGCCAATGTTTTAGCCTGAGTTAGCCAAGCCAAGCTAAAAACACCTCTCAGCAGGCACCAAGAGACGCTCGCTGTAAGTGGGGGCCATGAAAAAGGCATCTGGTCTGAGCTACTGCACAACTTGCCTCTCTGGCTGGAGACAGTTCAAGAAGAAATCTGAAGGGTTGATGATCAAGCAGCGAGCGCAACAGGGATGTCATTAATTGGGAAGATGATGCTCTGGCAGAGCGAGCTGAAGGCAATGACAGCTCTGCAGTCAGGCTCTGCCGTTCTCCTCTGCGACATCCCCGCATCTGACCGATTATCAACGGGCAGCTGCCACAGAAATTGAAGCGATGCTGAAATGACAACTCTATTAAAGGGGCAGATGGTCCTATGAGCAAATGTTTCACCAAGGACTGGGTAGATACCATCAAACTCATTTCTCAGTGGCTCAGAAATGACAGCTGATGTCCCAAGAGATGAAATTTCAGAATGTTACTGTACCACGGAGCCAGGGGCCAGGAATATTCCTGAACATGACCTGACTTAAAAGTATAATGAAGCTGGTCCAAACACAAGTCTATCAGTATGGTTAGAATCCTTGGTAGCAGCTTTTTATGACAGTCATGGTTGAAATGTGCCATTTTGGGATGGCAGCCAAAGTGCTTATACATGGAGCACAGCTGCACCATAAAGCCACTGCAGCTTTTTGGATGGATTATCATTCATAATGAAGTGGGAAAAGGCAGAAAAAATAATTAAAGAGGTGCCAAAGTAGACCATATTTATCCTAGAAAATGCACTGCTCTTTTTAAAAAAGCTGGAAATCAGATTCAGAAGACAAAGTTTACTCGACAAAACATTGAACTGTAAATTAGTTCCCATGCTACCTTGATAGAAAATTGAGATTCAAATTGATGTATACTGTCACTCCTCCCACAAAGGGCTGAGAACGCCAACAAGTAACACGGTGCCTTTCGCACGTAATGCTTCTTTCTGTTTTCTCCTTGCCAATTAGTAAATCAAACTTGATGTACTCAATTATAACTTCCAATAAAAAGCATGGGTATTCTTAGAGCACAGGTCAACAGGGTAAAACTTCCCAGCTGATCTCTGGCAAGAGCTGTGGTCTCCCAGGCTTTCAAGAGACCACCAAAACCAGGACACAAGAAGCCAGGTTCAAAGCATGCAGACAACACTTGAAGGCACAGGCATTAAAATTCACACAAAGCTGATGGTATAGCCAGAACGTGGGATATTTCTTCACTGTTCCAGTGGGCAATGCCAAAAAAGCGATAGTCCTTACAAAGCAAAGTCACCTCTTCAGGGTTACCCTCCATCTGCAGGGAACAACAGCACAACAAAGCTTGGCAAAAATAGTTCTCACCGCAAAATAGATGAACAGATTTTTAAATCCTTACCCATATGGTCCAGTTTAGAAACCTCCAGATTCAATCCTAATCTCAAAGTGCATAAAACAACCCAGCTATCAATTCTGTACACAATGGGGAAATTCCTGCAGTCTTGCCATGCAATTCTTAGCCAACCTTCACTCCAAAGTGGACACAGAAAAGGTATCTAGACAGACAACTGCAGTGATTAAGGGGACAGAGGAGCTGCTTTTCCAAGAGACTGAAAAGTCCAGGGGTCTTCTGCTTAAATAGAAAAGTCTGACCAGGGGATATGATCAAGATTTCCAAAACTATGAAAGCTGTGGATAAGGTACTCATAGAACTGGCTTTCATAAATTCAGTATTGTGAGATGTGGGAGGCATTCACTGAAACTAGCAGGAAAACATTTACAATTAATAAAAGGAGGTACATTTCGACTGAGGTGGCAGTGAATTTCTGGCATTTGTTGCCACAGTGATGACCTGTAACGTCTGCCAGAGGCAGAGAGTATAAGCAGGTTCAAAAAGGGATTAGACGAATCCGGGGACAGTGATCCATAAACAAACAGGACAGGGAACAGGCAAGGATGCTCCTCCTGACATCCCCCATACAAGAGCAGTGGATACAGGGGAGTGCAAGCGAGCTGACTGCACAGGGGCCAGGCTCTCCCCGACCAGCACATCCTCCAGAATCCAGGGCCAGTTGCTGTGATGCAGCTGGGCATCTATCTTATCTTGTTTATGTCTGATTGGTAGGTGCTACTAGTTTGTGACACTTAATTTGGAATTTACACAGTATCCACTACCTCACTTGGAGCTGTGGGTGCTTTAAATGTCTCCAGTAATGGGCATTAAAAAAAAAAAAAAAAAAAAGGCAGCAGCTAATATTCATGAAGCCTACTGAAAAGGAATACTATAAACATTACCTCCCTTTATCCTGCCCCAGAGGAATTAACTCCCCACCAGATGAGCACTCTTGTATACAACCATGTATTTGTAGCTATTTCACTTTCACAGCGTTAAGAATCCTGGTAACCTCCCTTCCTGGATCCCCCAGATGGGCTGATGCCCTTCCCTCTTCAAACCTGCTTTTACCCTAAGAATCCCAGCTCACCCACCTCACCCAAAGCTTCCCTTTCTTACTCTGCAGAGACTGGCTTATAATGCAGCAGCCTGCTGAAAGTTCAGTGCTACCCTTGAGCGGTCCACATGACAGCCTGGCTTCCCAGGAACACATGTTCTCCACGGCACAGCAAGTGCCATCAACGTGACGCTGGAAACATTAATTACAAACATGCCTGCTAGGCCTAGAGCTTCACACACTCCGAACAATAAGAGCAGAAGGGCATCGAGAAGGGACTTCGACAGATGTCAGAAGACGTGGAGAAGCAGTTCCCCAGTTGACTCCTGTCACCGTTTTTTTTCTATTGTAATAATTACCTGGCATGCAAAACCTTTGTCCACGCGCTGTACGAACCTAACGTTTTACACCCTAGAAAGAGGTGATGACTGACATCTGTGGCAGGAAGAATTCAGTTTGTCTCTTCTCACTCTTATCTTTCACCTGCATCTAATCTTTCAGCATACTCCTGGGGACCATAAATAGGTTAGTGGGAAGCCCATTGATTGAAAAAGACCAAGTCAAGTGAAGTTCAGCCTAAATATTAGGGAAAAAACCACAAAATACCATTGAGTTTTACTGCTTGTTTTCTGTCTACGTACTAATATATCTTAAACTTTCAGCTCCACATGTCATTTGGTCATCTGAACATTCATGTGAAGCCGATTGTTCACAATGATGAACTTTACTCTCAAATCCAGTAAGACCTTGAGCCTCAGCAAGGAAGGAGACTGACTTCCGAGTCACCAGTGAGAAGAGCGTGACCTACCAAACTTGAAAACTCTGATTCATCCTAGTTTGGGGCATCTTAAATCTCCGTGGATTACTGGCTTGTACTTGTTCTCGTGTGTTATGTTAAGAACGTAAAAAGAAACACATTGGGGTTGGGAATAAAGAAGGTTATTTAAAACAGAGCCAGCAGCCTTGCACTGTTGCATGGGAACATTCCTGAAACCAGGACAGAGTCCTACCCTGAAGTCAGGGAAATGTGTAACTTGCTACAGCTAAAACAACCCTCAGTCAGCCCAAATCCACTCACAAAGAGAGTAAGATTTTTTTATATATATATAAAGCAACTGACATTTCAAGAAGTTTGGCACTTGCTTTCCCAAACCAAGGTCAAGTCCTTTTCATTTATTGTCTCCTTGGCCAGACCACTGCACCTTCCCTGGTGTCACACTGGCAAAGGTGACAAGAGTGAGGCCACTCCCTTCAAGAGCAAGTTAAAACACATAACACCTTTTGTAATTAGCTCAGGCTCCCTAAGCCCCTTGACACCAGGCAGATACCAATGACTTCCTTGAAATTACTCCTGATTCACACTAAGGAGTCCAGGCTTACAGTAGCTTCCTATTGTCAGTAAGAAAATGAACCAATTATTACAAGAGAATAAAGTGAAAAGAGGGGACAGGGTGTATAATTACATTTTAAAGCATTTTTACTTTGCTCTAGGCAGAGAAACACCAGGTCTCTTCACAACAAACAGTTGCTATGTTAGTTTTATCTTATCTAGTAAGCGAGGCAGGACAGCAAAGAGACTTTCCACTGCCCCTCTCGTTCCTACTGCTGTAGCATCTCTAATTCCACCCCACCCTCCTGGGCAGGGCCACCCTCTCGGTGCATCTACCCAGCATGTAAAGGCATAACTGGGCTTCACAGAGGTGTCCATCCGGCCAGCTGAAGAAGGCTCGTCCACTGCCTGCTAACCTGGGCTGGATTCAGCCCCCACGACTGTGTTCTTACTGATGTCACTGCCTGCACTGACCAGAGCAGGGTTAGCACGGATGCACCCATCACTTGCTTGCCCACAGCATCCTGTCCTGACCAACAGCTTCCTCCAGCGCAGGATCCTGGGCAGGCCCGCTGAGAAAGGTCAGGCTTGTAGAAATTCCACCACTGGGAAAGTTACCACTGCTGCCTGCAGAGGTGGTGACCTACTGCTCTCAGCATGGACAACTGGGATCCTTTCCCCTTTCTTTTTGTTCCTGGTTTTTGTTCCATTCGCTGTTTCTGCATCTGAGGCCACTGCAGAGTTTTCACAAAGCGGCACTGGCAAGAAAACCGTCTTAAAAACCACACAGAAATGTGACAAATAAGATTGTGAGCCAACTGAGGAAGGAGCTGCTTTCCTGCTCCATGTTTACAGGAATTCACACTGAGCTCGCTTGTGCTTAACACAGCGCAAGTATAATAGCTGGCCCAAACACACCAGCCAAGGGCAAGCCTTTTAACTCGGTTTTTCCAGCTTGACTCCATTCCAAGGATATCATGCCCCTTCGGTACCAGGGTGAGATCCTTCTCCTTCCCTTCAGAGCACTGTCAGGGTGTCAAGATAACTACCATCCTCTCACACCACGTAAAGGTTGTCACCAACCACTCTTTCCACCTCACAGCTCCTCAGGTCACTCATTTCTGTTCCTGGAACACACCTTTCAGACAGAATCGAGTGATTTATGTCTCAGCATGAAGCCCACACCCTTCCGTGCACTACTAGCTTTGCTCCCTTTGTTTAAACAAAAGATTTTCTCCAGGAGCTGCATGGAGAAAGGGGCTCTTTGGCTGGTTTTTGGGTTTGTTTTTGATTTTTTTTTTTCCTGTGGTTTGCTCACAGAGGTCTCTTGCTGGAAGCATGCAGGGCTCATGCTGAGGCTGCTCTAGTTGGAAATACAGGAAGATACCTCCTGATGATTTAGCGCGTATTGTCTGCCTGGGTAAGAGGTGGTAAGTAATTTAGTTCTGCTCTGTTTCACACTCTTCCAGATGCACGGCCCCAGAAATGCTCTAATGATAAAACTATGCCACCACAATAGCTGGAAAGTTTTCTGCTCTTTCTTTCTTTCAGCATCGAGACACTTGTTTCTGTGCTAAAATTTAACTGATTTTGTTTAACTCACAATTTCCTCCTGGCCTGTGTTTGTGCCCAATAAGATTATAAACTCTCAAAGAAAGGAACATATATATTTACTTCAAATAAGAGTTGGTTTGGCCTTGAAAGGCACCTACAGATGCTACAGCGAAGTAAATAAACTTGTTTAGATCACTGACCTGAACCTGGCCTGTGGCAAATCCTCACAGCCAGGGGAGGCAAGGGATGAATGCCACCCAAGGCTGCAATGCTTTACAAGAGATACCCTGAGCCAGAGCTGACCACATCAAACGCTTCTACAGCCTGCCAGCCCCTGCAGCCTACAAAGGCTTCCAAAGAACAAACAAACACCAAAACAAACAGGACTGACTATGAGAGTCCTAAAAATCCACGTTCCCTGAGCTCACGCCAGATGCCATCTCCTTTTATGAGGGATGTGTTTGAAACAGAGGAGGCAGGTACCCGGGGAGTGCCACAGACTGAAACGCACAAGCCCGATAGGGCTTCCCAAGGTAGCAGAAGTGAACGCCAACCTCCCCAGATGCCTCCTGGACGCAGATCAGACAGCAGCGTGAAGCAGCCAGTCAGTTAGGGCGTTACCTGGCTCAAAGGGCAGGACGCCGGCAATAAAACAATAAAAATTTCTGCCCTGTGAGAGAGGAGTTGAACTTATCAATGCTGAATCTCTGCTAACATTAATTTCCCTGTTTAGTTTCCATAGTGGAGAGTTCCAGGCAATTCACAAGAAGCTTTTCCAGCCTCTGCACCTGAAGTGCTAAGCAGATGCCTCACACCCAGTAGGTCTTCTCAAGCGGTGTGGAGGCTGGTTACTGGTAGAGAGGGGGTACAAGGCTGAGGACATTTTCACTTCGGCACCTAGATAACAATAAAACCCCCGCTTTTAAGGCTTCTGCACCCGAGAAGCAGGAACTGCAGGCAAGGACACTGCTCTGTTTGCCTTCTCCCCAGTTTGCTTCTGCCCAAGCTCAGAGAGAACAAATCACTATGCCCAGTAACAACTCTACAGTCATTTTGTTCCAGGGGAAGAATAAATTAGTTTTACTGTGCCAAATTCTGGTCTGGAAAATTACCATTTACCTACCCATGAACTTCCCAATCACAACAGCAAGGGTACACGTCCCTCCCTGGGCTCTGCCAGCCGGGGCAGCTTCTTCGTGCTGCTGACAAGCGGCACCGTTCAACACTTGAAAAACCAGCATTTCAGAAACTGCTGAATGGGCTCCCACCGACTGGGAAAAAACCAAACAACTGGAGACCAGAAACGCCCCCATAAATCAAAATACACAAAACAGGTGTTTGCCAGATTCAAATGAATTATGAGAAGGATTCACGCTGAGAGCAGCTCACCGAAGGGGGAATTGTAGCTGCAGGATGCATTCGGTTCTCGCTGGAAAGGCTTCACCTGGCACTTGTTTTCCCCCACAAGTATTTGTCCTTACATCTGCAGGCTAAGAGCAAAACTTCAGAAGCAGCTTTCCATTCTGCACACCCAGGGTATGGGACCACATCACCAGAAGAATACCACCCTCTGGCATAGGAAAAGAACCACTTTAGGGCAGTGATTTTCTGCAGTTCCGATTAGAAGGTTCTTCTGGCTTTTGGTGGTATACCCACCTCTGCCTGGCTCGCTATCCCAACCCCTGCCGAGGGGGCAGGCTCAGCACCACTCCTCCCAGGCACAGCTCAGTTGAGGTCTCTGTGTTCATTTGGGATCCAGCACCTGAGGAGACTGCAAGGTGTGCTGGGTGGAAGTTGCTCGCTTTGAGGCTTACAGGTGGATTAAGTGATTTCCCCACACACACACACTGTTTTCTTCTTGGAGCTTCAGACTTATTTGGGGCTTTTTATCAAGGGAGATTTATCTTCTCAAAATACCAGCACAAAAATCTCACAGTTAAGTGCTATTTAGAAACCCGTGGAAGCCAGATAGAAAGACAGGTCTTGGTATTCCCTTTTGTAAAGCATACGATGAGGAAACATGCCCGCTGCTCACCTAATGTGCCTTTTTTCCCCCCAATGGCTCAAACACCAGGATTTCTGTGAAACGGTGGTGAACTGAAAATGATGAAACGAGTGCACACGTTTAGCAATCATCAAAATCAGACCCAAAGGATCCTTCTTCCTTACGGGAACGGTGCAGCCAGTGGAACTTAGCCTGGAAAAGGGAAAGGTACCAAAAGTGCCAGAGCCACCTGGGGACTCCAACTTCCTCCAGGTGGAAGGTACCCAGACATCCTAGTGATGGGCAGCATTTTGTAAGACTAAGGATCAACAGATGGAAAAACAGAACAATTTCTGCAAGGCCAGTTCATACATAACAGAACTACCGACCTCCTTTAACTTTGAGACCGTAAGTCCCTTTTTACTCAGGACAACGAAGCCATCCTGTATTCCTGCCAGTGATGTGACACAGAATATCCTCTATGATTCTCCAACGTCTTAAATGACTCAACTGCTTCGGTTTATATGCGTAGAGACACTTTCTATGACTATGTTTAGTTTTAGAGAGGTCTGGAAAAGTGATCTCACCACTGGAATGAGGAAGTATTTAACCCCCGCCTGGAAACACATGATGATGATGTAAAGGTACTATTTGGAGAGCTCTATTTATATGGTCGTTTCCTGAATCTTAACATGACTCAGAGAATCTTGGGACATAACGTGGTGCCACCACCACAGCCTGCGGGAATCACTGCCAAAGCTTCACAAAAGATTGAGTAACGAGTTGCCACGGTGCTGTGAAGCAAGACTGAGCAACGGGCGCTGAAATTTAATGACCTGACCAGTTTGTTACCAATGGATTTAGAACTACATTATTAATGGTAGACCAGAGACAGAATTACACAGGAAACGGCCAACAAATGCAGTATAATAAATATGCAAGGGCAGTTAGCGCAGAGTGAAATTTGATTTCACTAATTACTGCTTGTTGCAATTATTCCGCTTTTACGGATCAATAACTGCTTTCCCAAAAACAATTGCTCCTGCTTCTTGCCCAGTGAGGAATGTCTGTGATAACCAGCTGTTTAGAAGTTCTTTCTGCAAGGTTTACAAAGGCAGAGGAGATCCAGCTGCCCAGGAGCAAATCTTGTGAATGCAGTCTGAAAGTTTCCCAAAAGGACTATAAACCTTTTCATTCAGACAAGAGCGTGTCTCCAGTAAAGAGAATGACATTCAACCACTTCCTTTTCTTGTTACCTTTAACAAGTAAAAATAAACAAGAACACAGCTCTCTGTACTCGGAGAGAAAACAGCCAGAAGCCCTGTGACTATGACCAGTCTGTTTGGTGTAGCAGGCTGAGGAAGAACGTGGCAAAGGTTATTAAAAAGAGGAAGGAAAATAAGAAAGTGTGACCACACTGAACTACACTGAGCCTGTGAGAGACAGCAGTAAGGTCATCTGGCATTAACATTCCTCGTTTGGTATTAATACACCTACCAAATCTTCATCACTCTTGCAAAGCCAAGGCAAAATCCAGTAGCAAATTCAAGAACATCTAAGATGAGAGGTCCCGTCTGCAAATCATCATCCAAAAACTTGGCTATGCTATGTGGATCTCTAAATATGAGCCTTTCTTTCTGCTGCAGCCTCGTTTCTGAACCTCATCTTTATCCATCTTTAACAATGGGATTATACTCTTATACTGTACTGGTCCATGTACCAGCACAGGGATCAAGCAGACACAAACTGTTATCCCATCAAGATGGCAGCAGCTTTACATTGGCTTTGCACAAAACAGATGAGCAGAGCAGTGAATCGAGCCATGTTTATAGTTTACATTTGACTAACAGATTATTCGCGTCTTGGAAAGTTTAGTATTTAATGAAATCACAGAGTCACTAATCGCTGCTGCATTGCTCAGTTCTTCAGGGCACAACTCCCCGGTGGTTACAGGAGGAGGTGGGATGCTTAAATAAAAGACAGGAGAAAACACTGGGGAAAGAGGCTCAGACAGGAGGGGATCACAGCAGTTATTTCCTTAAGGGGAAAAAACCCACAAACTCAAATCACTCAAGTCAATACAGCAGGAGATGGATTTGCTTCCAACAAGGAAAAAATTGCTCAGGTCAAACAAGACAGACCCCTCCAAAAATTGTTTAAGCTTCAGGACTAATGGGAAATAGGGACCATCTACCAAAAAAATCCTCATATTGTCATACCAGTGAGGAGTCCTCAGTGACCACATACAGCTAACTGAGCAACATGGCCTTGGGATCCCCACGGACACCACGAACAAGGGTATCCCATCACAGCCCAGAATGATCTTCATCTCTGCTGTCACACAACAGCCCCACAATTCTTTGTTGGGCCACCTGTGCTCTTTTATGTCCCCTACAGTCCCCAGACTCCAAGAAAACCCCAGTATAAGTTTTGCTGCTGCACCCTGTTCCGTGTTCCATATGAAGATACAGCATCACAGACACCACCAGCTTAGCTTGGAAAGAGAAACACAGCCAAGCTTGTGCTTTAACTGGGTTGTAGGCGAATTCAAAACCATTTTTCAAAGCATCTGCTTATTTACTTCTGTATGAAATACAGCTTTTACACTAAAGTTGTCTTTCTCCAGCAGAAACCTGCTATCAATAAAAACGTTCCAGGTTTGACATTGTGAAAGTACACGTTTCAGTCTTCAGCAAAGAGCTTTCCTTGTTCCTAACCCCCTCCCTCCTCCTCTTGGCCTTTCAAGTTCCAGCAACCCACAAACTTCAGCTAGCTGCAAGACATCTGCTTTCAAGTTTTGGCAAACAAAAATTTCAGCAAGTTGCAAGACACCTGCAACATAATCAGAACAAAAAATATCCCGTTAGCCAGAGTTTGGCTGCTGAATCACCTCCTCAATATACTTCATTTCAGAGGCCAGAAAAAAAACCATAATACTTTTAAGAAGTCTACATTATCAAATTCATTTTTGTTACTGTTAATTCTGTCACAAAAATTAAAAATAAAAAAAAAAAAGAAAAGGAAACCATACTCTTCCATAAGCGAGCAGCCGTGCTGACACTGAGCAGTTCATCATCATAAGGCTCTTGTCTCGTTACTATCGCACACAGTGTTAATTCAATTGTTTGCCAAGATTAGAATGCTGCTATAACCACTGATTGCTTATATTCCTTATCACACAAACATCAGAGCAATACTAATCATATAGCATCCGGCATCACTGATGTGACCTTACAGTGCTATGACAGTACCAATGCAGTTGTTGAGGTTGTCTCTCAGGACGTGCAAAAAACCTCATTTTTATGATTCTGTCCCAGCTTGCTTTCCTCTGCTTTACTCCTGCCCTCCCTAACGCTTCCTCCCCCATTCTGTGGTCCTGTTACATACAAAACTCTGCTGGGCTTTTCTGTGCATCTTATCTCTGGCTGATTCTATCAGCAGTTTCAACTGTTTGTGAACTGATGACACTGATGTGTGCCTAGCTCCAAGCCTCTCACTTTCAGCAGTCGGTAAATTCTTGGCCTGTCTTTTGGGCAGCACATCCACGGCAAATCCAGCCTTCAGCTCAAGCACAACACGGGAATGTTTCTTCTTCCCATCAGATTTCACCTCTCCTCACTTTTCATCCCCGGGGACAACACAGCTCAGCCTCATATAGGGATAACTGTCATCTTACATACGGGCTTTTGAGGTCTATGCCTCTGGATTAAGCTGAGGGTCTTGCTGGGACAGAGTTCATCCTAATAGCTTCTGCGCCTTTCCTCGGCTCTGCAGGAGGACTTTCCTTCCACACCAGAAACACGCCTCTCCAGATGAACAGAAAAACAGGTCTGTTGTTCACAGTGCTCCTTCAAAGCAGAGTACTTAGTAACAGAAAAATACCCTTTAAATTCACAACCTCTTTCAGCCTGTGTTAACGCAGAGGGGCAGACAGAACTTCCTGCAGGTGCTTTTTACATGGTGTCTGTACAGTTCTTCCTTTCCCAGGCATCCGGCGCTGAACACCTCAGTGACTCCAACAGCTTCCTCCAGTCCTGATAAAGTGAAGCTTGTTCTCTCCCACCCAGACAGCTTCAAAGATCACAGACCAAGTCTGTCAGTATCACCTCCTTCACCAGTATCTTCTCCAGTATCCACACATTCTTGCAGCAAACTTATCTTTGACTTCAAGGCTTTCAGTGCAAGCTTATCTTCGGCTTCAAGGCTTTCCACCACTTACCCTCACCCTATTATTTCCTCACTCACTACTGAGGCATCAATTCCTGCTTCTGATCATCCTGTGAAGCATCTGCTATCACCCAACTATCAGATTTTCCAACAAGAGTTGTTGTGCTTTCCTCCATCCCACCTTTCCTACTGCTCATCTCCTCCAGTTTTCTTCTGCATCAACTCTTCAGTGACACCTATACCAGGAGTGACCTCTAGCTCATGAAAAATACTATGCCCTTCTGTTCTCTGCACTCCCTCATGTACCATCTATATCCAGCTGCTCTATATTGATCTCCATCAAGCTGAAAAGCTCATCAGACAGAATCAGCTTTCTGCTCTGTGCTGATACAGTGCCTGGAACAGTGGAGTCCTGCTCATGTGCCAGATATGGGCTAGGGGATGGTAATGTGTAAGATGATAACGTGTTATAAGTATGTACCACATAATGTATGGTAACACAGTGCAGATCCAACTAATACAAGGTCATGTGCATCTTTCTGGATACGAGCAGTCTGTACTGAAAGAGCCAAGAGGCAGAAGCAAGCCAACAAAATACACCACTACTTTTGCTATTTGAATGTAAATCTGAAATTTTAAAGTAAGGTAAATATTTTAGAATAGAATTCTTCTAATTTAGTTTTAGTAGCCACCCACAGAAAGGGGAAATTATTATAGTCTAAACTCTGGAATTATTCTTAAAACTTTTCCCAAGCACTCACAGATACCCCTGTCCATCTGTTGTGAGAACAGCTATATCTGTATCACTTTTTATTTTAGCACAGCTTATTGCACTCTTCTTACAGGAAGAACTAGACACTGGTGTAAACCATCTTTATAACTATACAGCCGCACCAGTACTTTTTTCTGTTAGTGTAACTATTCCAGGTTTCATAAGAGCTTACCGAGTAAAAGTCAAGTCTGAGTTTAGCCCATTGAGTCAAACTCATAGTATCATTGTATGAAATCACCATCCTAAATGAGGATAACCTAGAAAGCCTGTGTGGGGATTCCCACCTGTAATCTACCTTATTTTAAATGTCATCCCCATTTGAAGTTTCCCCTCACACCTACAGAGACAGCACCTCACTGCTTGCTTTTCTCCAAGGTCACATCTACACTTGCAAGCAGAATGTGACTGCTGCACGTGCCAACACACTTGAGTGAGCTTTACTCTAGCAGCAATAGCAATGAAATCACAGCAGCACAGATTGTCCCAGCTCAAAGGATGCCTGGTGACACTGCACAGGGTGGGCTGATGTCTGTGCTGCTACAGCTTCACTGTCCCTGATCGCCAGCCTGGCTATGTTAGGGCATGCAGGGCACCAAGTAGACTATCTTTGTATTTGGGGACAGTTTTGAGCTGTCAGGGTTAAAAAAATAACAAATAAAAATGACTCTCACCCTGATTTTGTTCCTGTTTTTATTGTGCTCCCGTCTTCTGTACTTGAGAGCCTGGGCCCTCTACTGTTATCATCCAGCATGCTAGAGATGCGAGAGCCATGTCTGCTGCCTGAAGCATGGAGAAAGTGTTCTTTGTCTTCTGTGCATGTTGAATGGATGGAACCCCATTCAAATGTGGTCAAATCTACGGTAGGAGCAGGTCCTAAAGCAGGGCAATGGCACGCATGTCAAAAGCACAGCGAATCATCACTGAGAACTTTTTGCTTGTCCAGACATAAAAAGCAGGCACAGATTAACCAGCTCTGAATGAGCAAGATATTTTTAATCCAGCCTTTTAGGTGACTTAGCAGCTCTGGCAAAAGCCTGAATGGCAGAAAGGCTCAGGAGGGAATTTTACTGCAGTGTCTGCTCAAAACTGCGTGAGCTCTCGGTTACACTTTTCCGGCGTGTACCAGTGAAGTGGAAAGAGCTTTAGCATGGTTCACTGCCCGGAATGCAAAATAAAACCAAAGAACAGAAAGTCTGCTGAAGTTTCAGCGTGTCTGTCTCACCCATTAAAGTTCCTGTAACACCCAAACTAAACAGAAATAAAAATAATTTAAAAATATTTCTGTGCTTGAAAGCTTGGAGATTTTTTTTTACCAACTTCATCAGTTGGTCAAATAGAAGATAGTGTGTCTAAAATTTAAACATATACCAGAAGTGCATGCAAATCTTAAAGGCAATGCTCTCCCTTCCTCTACACACGTATATTGGTATTTTCTAGAGAGACCAAAGTTACTCCTTTTATAAAATGCTTTTTTTTGTCAAGCAAATTAGCCATGCAGTCGTTCAGAATCACTTTGATTCAGCACGAAGCTATTAGGAATCTGTGTGAAATTAAACTGACAATATACATTTATTAATCATCTAACTCTTGTGTTTAACAGGGAAAGAATAAGCATTTATTCTGTTCTTTATTCTCTGAAGTTCATCTGTATATTGGAGAGACCACACTTGTGGCAGAAGTCCATCCATAGGAAGAGAAGCTGGATTGCATATCCCACTTGAACTAAGCAATAGTAAAAGGGCAATAAATGCTGAAATGCTCTAAAATTGAACCAAAAACATAAAATAAAATGAGCTCTCCCAGAGTCTCTCATGTGTTTCTTGGAGGACAAAGCAGCAGAAGCAGGGAGGCTACAAGCACTCAATGATGACCATGTCCCTACAGCAAACATTTATACAGCTGACGGAGTTAAGCTTGCAGTGCTTGCTGAATAAGCCTCCCTACAAATTGGAACAAATTATCCAATTCCAATAAAATGACCCCCTTCAGAGATACTGAGGTTGATAAGCCTGACTCTTACCCACCCAGAGGCCCCTTCGCTCCATCCCCTAAGTCTAAAGCAGCCTGACAGTGGTTATATACTTACTACACGAGCATTTTTAGAGCAGGAAGAAGTGCAGTACTATAAATAAGATTTATATCTCCATAGTCTACCTCAGTGGCAGGCAGATAAACATCAGTAAAATCATTACGTATTTTATAGAAAAAACCTGCTAACAAGCAAAGAGTCCAAGACCAAAATATCCGATCACAGCCTCCCCTGCAGAGCTCAGTAGTGACATGGACAGAGACTTGGCCTTCCAACAGCAACCATAAATTGCACATTTTATCATTGTTATGCTTTGTGTAGTCTAGTGGAGGTTCAAGAGAAGGCAATGACTGCACATCTGTCTCTGACAAGAAATGCATCTGGAGATCTCCATGGGGGGGGGGGGGAAGAATGGATGGGCAAGAGGGGCATCAAAAGACAAGTTTGAGGCTTCACAAAATGCAGTAGTCCTCAACTTGCAAACCTAAATTGCCAGAAGTTATAGCCACGCCATATTTTCAAACGCAACTAAACCCGGGACTACTCCGTTTACATCCATTTTTGTGGTGCTTTCACATATGGATTTTAATAAGTCACTTGTCTACAATGAGTTGTCTAGCCAGGCTCAAAACTTTTCATTGTGGTTTTCCAGTTCTATTTTTTCCAGGTTTTGGGTTTTTTTTTTCCCCATATTCTAGAATTCCCCCCCCCCCCCCCCCCCCCTCTCCTTCTTTTCTTTTAATGAAGTAAATTTCTCCCTCCTGCATTATGATTAACAAAACACAACATCAGACCCCC
>JANIMW010003637.1:51322-73767 GCA_024582635.1 Todiramphus saurophagus
CCCCCCCCCCCCAATCCCTTTCTATAATTCTGTGAAACAGGAGTTATCTTCCAGATACTGATGAATACATGGCAAAATCCTACTGCAGACAGAGCAAAGGTACACATTTAGCATATGCAAAGACATCCCAAGAAAACCTAGCAACCTGTCTCAGGTAAGCCTAAAAACTTAAAAGGTTTTAAATATTTTCTTATTCTGTGTCCATTACTTTTAATACCAGTATTGTTTTCTAGCCTGACATTTCCATGCTTGGGGCCACAGTCAGTTCTCGAGAATAAAAAAATTAAATAAATCCGTGGGCGATTTATCTCAGAACAAAAGGTCACTCTTCCCCACCTCATGAAGATAATGCATGTACTTCTATCCCAAACCCAGCCCATTTGCTTCAAGGCAAATGCTCTTCTGAAAATTAGGTCTTTTTTTTTTTGTGTTTCATCAAGTCCATTGTTTCCAAAAGTAAATAGCCATTAACCTTGATAATTGAGCAATCACTCCCCTTCCTTAAATCAAGGGCTTTGAAGGGGGTAGGGAAAAGGCTGCTTGGTTCAGATAGCCTCTGTGGGAAAGAGCAGCCAGCTTTTGTGCTGTTGTATTTGCAGGAAAACGTGCTCTTATTTTTATTGTAGATAGGTTTGGTTTTGTTTCCCAAGGAGAGGAATTATAGGAATTCAAAGGGGAATAGAGAACTACCATGAAACCCTACAACAGGGCACGAAGGCCATCGCACAACCGCCACTGGCTGTTGCAATGCGATAAACAGCGAGCTGAGGACAGAAGAAAACAGAGCTCCAGAAAAGGAATTTAAGGAGATGTGCCCTTGGAGGGCTTCCAGATGTTAAAAACCTCTTGCTCTAGCTCCCTTGTCAGAAAACCACGGCATTTCCCCAAGAGGGGTCCCGGCTCCAAGCAAAATGCCGTGCTCAGCAACGCGCGCTCACCTTCCACAGCCCCTGGTCTGGCACTGCTGCGTGGAGGGAAGTCATTCACATGGGCACATGGTGAACAGCTGAGTTTAAATCACTTGTAAAACCAGCTCTTCGGAGAATACATACTGTATCTGACTCAGAAATGCAGACTGTTTTTCCTCCCTCCATGCTTTTAAAACACTCAAAGACTATGTTCAACCCAGCAGGCCAGGAGAGCTCAGCGCTGGGTTCTCCGCTCCCACTGGAGTTAGGGTCAGTGGAGCTGAGCACTGCTGCTGAAAATCTCAACCAAGGACCCAGTCCAAAGCAGGCTACATTCACTGGACAACTTCTTTAGTCTTCTATGGACTTTGGCTCCAACCCAGGCTACATCAGCATCCCATGGACCAATGTGCTTTAGCAATTTACTGCCCAACAGCTCTCGGTTCTCAGTCTCTCTGACCCAGACAGAGCAACACGTGTTGTTATTTAACATTATTTTCATAGTGCCTACGGTACATTTGGGAATTATTTTTTCCTCCTCCGAGTAGCAGTGACTGAATCAAGCTGCTGCTTTCTAGGGGTCACTTAAAAGACCACTGCTCTCAATGAAAGGAGCACTTGCAAACACCCCAAACCATACACTCACAGGCTTTACATAGATCCATTAGTCCACTGAATACAAGCAACTCAGCTGATGAAAAGTAGATGTGCATCATACCAGCCCCTGAGAGCCTTCTGGCACAGCACACTTCCGTGCCTTCAGCCCTGCCGTGTATTACCAAGCGACTCCTACTCAGGAGTCTGCATGTAAGCTACAGTCTGAAGGAAAATAGCATACATATTAATTAAAGTACAAATAAGCATCTGAAAGATGGATACCAACTTCAATCCACCAATATCAAGAAACAACATGGAATGTGTTGTGGGGAAGGGTAACCAAAGCTTGGTGCTGCTGTACATGCCTAGATGTGATCCTGCTCTACTGAAAGAGCAGAGTTTCTCCATCCTAACGAGGATGAAGGTTGAAAACTGTATTGAGACAACGAAGAACTTGAAAAAAAGGCTTCAATTGTAAGAAATCTGTTGGGTTTTTTCCTAAATTCAAAACTAGTTGTTATTCAAGAATGGTCACTGTTCAGTACCTTTTGTCATACAATTCAGGGTCCAGTTTCAGAAGCTGTCATGTTTGACTAACCCAAGGGAGACAGAGCCTTGCTGATAGGTGCCAGAGAGGCACTAAGCTGACATGTTTACAAAAGCTGTGAATTATACATGAGTTTCTGTATGAACCAGATGGGTTTAATGTGCCACACGTTCTTCGTGTTGTATTATGAGACCGAAATGTAATACAATTGCATTTCACTGTTCTGTGAATTTAAGGCCAGTGGAAGCATGAGACTGTTGTCCCCAGAGAACAGAAGAGCAGCTATGATTTTTTTCCACAGCACTCACATCAGTGCATCCAACTCTGAAGGGACCAGCCACTCAAAGTACAGGGGGTTCCGTTTCCACGCTCATTCAGCCCTCAGCCACCCCTGCAAGAGGAAGGCAGTTGCCAGATGAGGTCTTTGACATGGGTCAGGTAACATAAGTTTGTTAAGAGTTCGGTCTTCCACAGCACCTTACAGAGACGGAAGAACAACCCCAAACAACACTGTCCCACAAAGCTCAGCAGAGGATCCAAGGGGAGCTCCTCTCCCCTCATGGGCAGTAATGCAGCTACAACCTTACGTATATTTTATAATGTGTTGATACAGCTTGGGGAGCACACCTACACATCCCCAGCCCCTAACAGTGCCATACTAACATTTAACACAATCCCACCCGCTCCAGCTGCATTTCTGTAGCACCCTCACCACATTTGCTAACAAGAAGCCCGTGTGCACCCCTGGGTTTCCTGACATAGCAAAACCCTTGAGGTCCTTAATGCAGCACATCCAATACTTAGGCAAGCTTTCCAAAAGGTCAGCACTCCCTCCATGAGACTGTTCTGCCTTGATGCTGCGAAATTTCAGCTTCAGCCCAGGACACAGAACGAAGGCTCCTGTAGAGCGTATGCTGTTTTGTAACTGGCTGTGTCTGATCATCACCCTTTTCTGCCAGCTCTCAAAATACTGATAGAACAGCACCCACTTGAATGGCAAGAGCTGCTGGCAGGCTTGCAACTGAGCCGCTCACTGAAGAGATTAAAAAAAATAAAAAGCAATCACAGCTACTGTCTACCTGGCACGGCCGTGATCAGCGGGCACGCCAGACCCAGCATCATCCTGCCTTCAGAGAGCACAGTGCGAAAGCACACCGCATCCTGCGGATCACCTGCAGCGGTACGGGGGGGAACACAAACCCTTCCTAACGCGCTCGTTCCAAAACGTCTGAGAACACACATTACACTTTTGTAGTCCCGCTTCTCTCCGGCCCATCCAGCTCTATAACAGTGACCACCAACATGTTCCACGTTGTCTTTTCAGGCTTTAGATGTTTCAGATCTTCTGATGGGCCATCTCTGACTACACACCAGAAGATGGACTGCAACCACAGTATCATGAAAGCAGTTTTTCTGGTTTTACTATACCACATGGATAGGACTTAAATTGGAAACCAATTTGGGGAATTATCAAACTCCAGGCTTTTCTATCCTGAGGGTCTAACCCTCTGACCCATTTTAATGGCATCTAAATGCAGTTCAAAAGATGATGAGAGTCACTACTAAACTGAGATAATCTCACTAATCACACTGAAAGAGAAGTACGACACACTAAAGCAGAAGTGTCTAATACAGACAGATGTGAATCCAAAGAGTGGGACATAAAGGATTGAAGGGAACTCATTAAGGTATTAAAAACTGGAGTTGCGTGGAAATAATGCGATTGAATTTAAAAAGCACAATGTAGCCTGACAACAAAGGTACCTCTTCCAGCAGAGACTCCAATCTGGACTACAGCCTTCTGACAAAGATGGCAGAATCCTCACAAGGGAAAATGTTTAATATTAGATATATCACAAAAATACACTGTAGGGAAAGCTGTGCAGGAGATTACCTAGGTGAGCTCAACAGCTTCATCTGTCTCAAGTGGCTACGAACGTATGATGCAATAAGACAGATAGTCTGTGAGAGACAAACCCAAACCTGAGGAGTTGTTTTCATGATGAATCCACATCAGCTTATTTCAAAGATGTAATACGACCTGTTCTTCCAGTATGCCATGCCTGTGCCAGCTCTCTCTCCAAACACTCATTTCTTTGTAATGAGCTGTGACTACTACAAGCAATGGCAGTCCTGGGACCAAGAACATTACTGCACATCTGTGCCAGCTAAATATCCACCACTACACATGTAACACTAAATAAAACTTGGTAGAATACCTTCAAGTGACAACATTAATCTGCTCTCAGTCTGATCACAGTATTTTTAGTAGGGTGTGCTCATGGTACGTTAACATTATAGCTGCTGTAGCCTCAGTGCTTAGCTGGTGAAGTAAGCAGTGGAGAACGGGAAAGGAAGAAAGTGTCATTTTAGCATTGTTGCTGGATTAAAATCAGAGAGAAGTTGAGCTACCAAGGAAAGTCAGAAGTGGAGCTCACAGGAACAAAAAGCCTAGCACGAGGGAAATGACAGTGGCCACCAACCAGTATCTTTTTTGCGGCCACCTCTCTGCTCACAGTCCATGTTCCTGTGCCCACTGACCTCCCTTATGACAAGATGCTTGCATCTGGCGACAAGAAGAAGCCATGACCACCACTCAGTACTTCCACAAACACATCCCATACAAATGTCTTTGCTCTCGATACAAACAAGGACAGCCCTCTGCTCTGGGGCCAGGTTACAGTCAGCTGAGCTAAAACATCTCACACCAGAACCAGCATCATAAGCCTGTTATTGGATTTACTGGATTCCTGCTGGGTGAGGTATGCCTTCTACAAGGTTAGGATTCAGAAATACACTGAGGGAGGCCACAACCAACAGCTTCCACTGAAAATGACTTATTTTTGTTTTCTGCAGCTGAGCTACAGGAGGCACAAGGATGAGATGGGTTCGAGCACGCGGGGTTAGCACAGGGATGCACTCATGCCTTGGCAGTCTCTCCCTTTTGCACTGTTTTTGCATGCCTCAAACTTTTGAGCACCATTGACTACTGTCTGGCAAACACACCATTAACAAGTCATAAATGAATCCATATGAGCTTCCCGTAACCACTCCTAAGTTGCAGTGCAAGTTAGCCTAATTACATCAGCAGCCTTCTCTGCTCTCCACTCCACTCTGCAAAGAGTGGACCCTTCCCAGAGGACCAGTCAACCAGGTGAAGTAAGCAAGCACATTTCTTCATGTTCCAGTCTGCTGGAGGCGAGCAAACGCTGAGCTTGCTCATGAATAATGCACTGTCTGTTTATGCAGCTCTAGGGACCCACTTCAAATCAGCTTGTGGTCTCTGGAATTATTTTCAGTGCACTTGGCCAGTCTCTTTGGTAGGCGAATCAAAAAGCTGCTTTCAAAATTCTCTCTGCTCACTTGAGGCTTTCACTCCTCTCTGCTATACATAATCCAGAAGAAAGGAGACATGATTTTCTGGTCACTCCAGTTTCACGCTGATGCTACTTGACTGACTGCAGTAGATTTAGTCCTCATGCACACTGCTGTCACACAGTGAGACTCAAAGATGGCTTAACAGCATACAGGGATGTAGCAGCAATTCTGAAATGAGTCAGGAGGAGATCAAGCTGCATGTAGTATCATCAATGCCTTCTAAGCAGATGGTTAAGCATGAAGCATCACAAGAAGGGCTAAACCAGCCTTTTCTTTCATGTAGAGGTGCAATCTGAAATACTGAACAAGCAGCACAAGAGAGAGAGGGTGAACTCATAGGGGGTGAAATGACAAAATACTCCTCCACCCTGTAAAAAAAATAAAATCTTTTTAAATACTGGCCCAGAAGTTTGATCCCAGGGGATACGATGTCAGTAAACCAATGCAATAGCAGAAGCAAACCTTGAAATGTAATGTCAGCTCCTCCTTGTTTAGTCCAAGATATTTCACATGAGAAAAAACTTGCACAGAAAGAAGGCAGGAGAAGAAAAACATCACTTAACTGTACAAAGTAATGCAAACCCTAGAAATAGCCATTTTAGGAAAAGGCTAAGCTGTTCCTTGGGCCAAGTCAAGCAAGTCACGACGACAACTCCCTTAGCTCTTCTTCTCAAGCCCAGTGTTCAGAAAAGTGCCAGTGTGGGCTGTGAGATGGGTGAGAGATGGACAGCAATTACCTATTATCATTTACAAGCAAAACATTCTCAACATTTTTTAATCCAAGGACCACCAAGCTTTCCTAGAGAAAAAAAAAAAAACAACAGAGGAGCTGTCGTGTATCTTGGTCCTGCATTTGTGCCATTTGCAACCATATAAACATTAAGTCAAGCCTGACATACTAATTTACTGCATTTTTTTTTTCCCCCTTGCAAATTGATTGCCTGCACTTAGAGGCAGGTATGTATCTGCAGACTCTTATCTCACAGACCTCAGGCTGAGTAACACTGCTGTACTCTACATCTAACCCTTCTGAAGATGAAGCATCACTCATCCTCACAGCTGCGGTTCTGTTGCTGTTTTTCAGTTGAAGCTACTCCCTTTAATTCACAAAGCAGATATACTGCCCCAGGAAAAGAAAAAGCAGAGGATTTGTCATGCATTCCCACTCTGGAGACAGATGATAAACAAGAGCTTTTAAGAAGGATTCATTAGGACCTAAACATCCTTCTTCCTCCCCTCTCCTTCCCCTCTTGACAGTGTCCTTCTCCAGGAAATTCAAGCTAGCTTGAAGAAAAGACAGTAAAGGGAACACGTTTATTTAACCTGTTCCACCACCAAAGCGTGTGGCCAGCGCTTTCACTTCCAAGGAGGGTTCACTGACCGCATCTTAGTGCTGGAGGTGTTACAGCTCCCACTTGAAGTCAATGTTTTCTTCTGTGCCCCCACCCAGCATCCCTCCTAGTTCACCCTTTCCCAGGGCCATGCAAACCTCACTCCAGATCCTGCTTCAGCCCAGCTGCATCCTGCAGCCAGGGACCCCACCTCCACCACAGCACATCCTGGGGACAACTGCTGCCCAGTCTTTTCTGGGGAACCAGCCCACAGCCCAGTAGTGGGAGAAGATGGGAACGCAGTCCAGGGCTGGCAAGAGGGAGAGCAGGCTGGGAGTTTGAGAGCTGCACCCACAACCCACCCAGCTACACCCACAACCACCCAGCTACACCCACAACCACCCAGCTACACCCTCTTCCCCCGTCTGATTTCACAAGCCCAGTCACAGCAGCACAGACTGCTGCCCTGAACACTGGCTCCCTCCCATCCCCACTGCTCCCAGCCTTTATTCGGCTGGTTTCCTCAGGCCAAATCTGTCAGCATCACGGGTGCTTTTCCACTTGCTATATTCATCTATTTTTCTAATAAGAAAAGGGAGGTGTCTCATGCTCAGGCCCCTGAGAGCAGCCCCTCCCCTCTTATCATTCCACTGAAACACATCCTCCTCTTCCAGGCAAATGCTATCTGCTGTTTTCTGCCTTTTCAAAGGCAAGAAATGCCAAAGAACGTTACGTCTTTTCAACAAAGCTGTGCAGGGCTTGCCACATCGCTGTCACGCACCAGGTACCTGCGGCAAGTGTCTGGCTCCTGCGAAGGAGAGCAGAGGGAAGCCTGAGGTGGTTTCTACCCCTAATCCAGGACTTCAACGAGTCAACAGCCCACACTGCTCCCCACCCCAAAAAAGTCCTTTTCAGCACCACTTCCAAATGAAGGGAACAAGCCAAACATGAGCCAACTGCGAGCAAATCAGCCACAGAGAAAGCAAGGTGATGTTCCCTGACGGGACTCAAGTTTGCTGCTGAGCAGAGGGCAGTGGCAGCACGGCACAGCTACAGCCCACCACACATTCCCATCCGGAGTTCCACTCTCTATCCCACTCCCGGTGTTTACAGCTTAAGACATAAAAACTGCTCTGAGATGGAACCCGTCAATAAGGCTTTCAAGTCTTTAGCTTTCGGGCACGTGGAAGTTCATTTGGAATCATGCCTGGGAGCCCCGGCATGCTCCTAATACTGCTCAAACTCTCGCAGGCCGAATTTGGAAGATTTGGAATGACTAAAAACTGTTAGTTCTTCAGGGCTGTGGATCTTTTCACACTTGACCTTGAAAGCAAATCTGCTTGAGTCTTCCTGGGTGCGTCCCACCAAGCAGAAGTCATCTCTGCACTGTTGGCCAACAAGCTGACTGCCTGTAGGACAACTGCATCTATTCCGCTGGTTTTCACCAGGAGAGGGACAAGCTGCCTGGGGGTCCTACCCTGCCCAGACAGACAACCTCCTTCCGACACCTAGCCCAAAACACCCACTGCTCTACAGATGCAATCCACAAGGACAACAGTGTGCAACATGCCTGAGATGAGGTCTGGCAAGAATTTCCACCTCCCTCCTCCTCCCCTAATCCAAACAACGTTCATCTCACTTTCTGGAAAAACCCCACAACCTAACGCTGCCTGTGATCACTCACTGCTGTTGACATGCTTCAGATCAATGGGCTCCGACACCTACAGCTACCAGCAGCCTTCAGAGTTTTCCTGTCACTGTCCAACTTCTCATGGAAGATGTGAAAAAGCACAGGAAAAAAAGGATTTTCGTAGCTGTGTTAAGGGCTATAGTATCTGTGAAACTGGGAACTGGAGACACACAGACTCCTGCCCCCAGTTGCCCAAAGTCTTCTTTACCTGCTCTACCTCGCTGCAATTTAATCCCAGAGAGGAATGGAGAAGACCAACTGCATCCGTATTTTTGTGAAAAAGAGTTGCATGAGCACTTGGGGAGAGAATCATCAGGAACACAAAATATCTCAGATTACTCCACAAAGACCTTTTTTCTGGCTTGCACCTCTGACAAGTAATAGGCCAGCTGAAAGTAGTGTAACTCTACCAAAAATTCACATTTGACTACAAATACCTGTTTTCACTTAGGGCCCTGAATTTCCACTGTCTTGCACCCCATGAAGCAATTTACAGTTGCTTCAACATTTGAAAGAAGAAACAAGACATAGGACTAACAACCTATAGCATTTTGAATGACTTATTCTCCAGCTCCTTTAAATAAAGCATGTGCAGCATATTGTTCCCCACATCATCCACAGTATTTTAATCAACATCCTAACTAGCATCCACATCAATCCATCTCTCATAACCTTATAATTACAGGTTTAGAGACTGGGACAGTACAGCTGCATTAAACCAGAACACAGTTCTCCAGTCAGAGCTGCAGAGTCTCAGTCCAAAGCTAATTTTCTGACTACTTCTCTATGGCCCTAATTTTTTATCCAAGAAACTACACCCACTGTTAGCTACAAGCAAACTGAAGCAACACAATTACCCACACTTAATTTCCCAATATTAGTTTCAGGCCCTAACAAGCATTACAATGCCAGGCAAGCCCAAGAATAAAAACAGCTAGAGAGAAAAAGATGAGAGACTGAAATGTAATCTTCTTACTAGAAATATGTATTCTGTGAGCAATACTCAATTGCAAATTCATTTATTTTTATTTGCTAGCAGGACTTGAAGAGTGTGATGCTCTGTTTTTCCTGCATTAACAGTCGTAGCAACATCACAAGCTGAAGCACAAGCCCATCCAAAGTTTGATACATGAACAATATCTACATATATTTACACTCATTACAATCATGAGAGTGTAATCCGTACGATCTCCTTGGTCCCTACACTCAGTTCCCAGCTGTCAGCACTATATAATCCACACAGAATTTAAGCCAGCTTACTTAGATCAGACAGACAGTTAGAAAAACCTGGAAATATCCCCATCCTTGCCCTAGTCCAGAGCTGCAGCGCAAGCATCTGACACTTACAACCAGGAAGCTTTATCAGCACAGGTACTACCTGCTGGGAGGACTCCAGTAGAGGGCCAAAAACCATGTCCTGTCAGTGCCTTTGTAAAATATATATATATATTTTACGAGTAAAACCAGTTTCTTATTCTTCTGTGCTATTAAATTAACCTTACAGCAGAGGTATCTCTTGTGCTCTTAATTCTTTATTGGCTTCTTTTCAGTGGAAGGAGATGCGAGAGTAATTCCTCCCCATAATAAGCAAAAGCCTCAAAATCCACTCCTTGTTCATGACACTGAAGAGCTCACCAGGCTAATTAATATCACACTTGTTGCACTACATTTAGGACTTTTCAAGGGAACCTTTAACGATTTGCCAAAATCCGGTTCAGTGGTTAGAGCATCACCTCACAGGTTTCTTTTGAGCACCAAGTGAAGGAAATGTTTTCCAATGCTCCACCTATTTACCGACTGGGTGAAACACTAAGATACAGATGTAGCCAGAATGGGAAAGACAACGCACATGGTCCCAGACGTGACAGCTCCAGCATCTACCAGCACCCTACCTGCTTTTGCCCAGTGACCTCGGATGCTCCAGCCTGATGCAGGAGCGCCCAGACAAGCACTCTACAGGACTGAAAAAATGCCCAGACCTAAAATGAAATATCTTTTTTCCATTTGAGCCCCTCCTAGCAGCAGCTGCAAATCTGAACTTGCTTGCATTGGCTTAAGCTAATGCTCAAGGTGGCATCTGCAACCATTACAGCTCTGCATGCTATTGTCTGTCTTCCAAAAAGGCAGCTGCTCCAGTCTGCCCAGAAAGGCCCTGCCCCTCTGCTAAAGAAGAGGGTTTCCCAGTGTGCAGAGAGCTGTAACATATACTAAAGAGAAGCACCAGGCTTCATGTAAAAGAAATACACAAGTCTCCCAGCTGCTGAGCCATCACCGCTGGTAGCAAGCTGGCTTAATAAGATTTCTTTGCAGCATCTGTGAAACAAAGCTCCAATGCTGGGAAGATGATCGCTGGCATCAATAACCCACAAAATATTCAGTGCCGGATATAATCCTCAAACTCAACACAGCCGTGGATCCCTCTATCCCAGCCATGAATCCTCCCCAGAGAAGGAAGACCTTCCCCTTCCAACAGTCCTTGCAATTCTTTCATAAGCTGCCCCACGCACATTGAAAAGGGGACACCAACTTGAAGAGGAGCACAGAGCTTATTTTCAACTGGGAATTGGGTTTCTCTGCACTGTCCCCACTCTTCTCCTTCCACCTTGGTTTTAGACAACCTCCATAACCAGCCAGGGAAAAGCCTCAACCAGAGTGACAGAGCCTGGTTCTGCTGCAGCAGCTCAGATGCATTTGTCACAACCACCATCCACTCAACAGCGTGCAGCCATAGCAGGTCTCACAGTGAAAGAGAAGAGCAGATATCAGAGGACCCAGCCTCTGTCCCCATCACCAGGTTCCCACACAAGCTTCAGCAGGTCTTTTAGTCCCATTGTGCTCCCCCATTCCCAATCTGGAGTTGCGGGAATCCTGAAAGATGAAACCAGCTTCAGGAAGGCAGGTATATGAAATCTGATTAAGATACAAAATCTACATCGTGGAGAACAAAAGCTCAGGTCAGGAATCCTCAAGTTTCTCATCACGTCACTCTTGCTTAGAGCTGACAGGAGCCTCACCAAGTACACGCAACAGTCCCGTCCCCACCTGAGCAGGTCTGGTCTCTGTGCACAGATGGCAGCGGGTACAGGCTCAGCAGCTGCCAAAACACTGGCACACATCAGGCCTTGGGAAGGAATTTGGCATTTCAAACAGTGACAACCACCAGAGCAACACAAATTTATACGAAGAGCTGCGAGACAGCGCTATAATCAAAGGCAGAAGTAGTCAGCTAGCCAGCATCCAGTCTCACCAGCAAACAGATCAGCATTCCTGAGATAGAGGGGAGGTGGCTTGTGAACATAGAGACTATCCTCATTTTAGGTATATAACGTGTCAAAGTATTTTTTTCTGATGGTAGATGGTGCAATCCAGTAAAAATTACAGCCAGAATTACATTTCACATCCATGGTACTCCCAAACTATGGCACGAGTCCCAGACCACGTCCAAACACACTTTGGCTAGTTTAGCAAAGAAGTCACCCCTACAGACCAAGCATCTCAGGACATGGATTTTTAAGCAGAGTTCTTCAGCAACACGAATGTCATCCTGCCTGTTAACAGGGATACAAACTTCAGGACACCTAACTCAATGGTAGGAAATGCTGCATCCACAAAGCAGCCTAGCTCTGCCCCAGAGCCGCGTCTCCATCAGAGCAGCTCACGCTGTTAAACCACGCAGCATCTTTCACAACACTAAATCGTTCAGTTCTTTCACAGCAAGCAGCAAGTCACAAAAGTGTTCTGCAAGCTCCGTCATGCTCACTTAGGGATAGACTTTCACAGGCCATGCCTAACGTTTCTAAGCACCCCTGCTCCAAATATTTTCCTTCTTATTTTTCCTTCCCGCAGACACGCTGCCATAACGTGTTAGAGAAGCACAACCGTATCGAGCTGGGGAATTGCACAGATGTAGCCATACCAGATTTTATTTTATTTTTTAATGAACTGGTAGAAAAGCAGTTTGCAAGCAAATTCCTACTTACATGAATTATTGTACATGATGAATAGTCCCTGTATACGGAATCAGGGATTTTGTCTTCGAAGAGGCTACTGAAGTAAGCAAAGGTTTGCAGAACTGTGTGCCAAGACCCCCAGCAATCGCTCCCTAAACTGACAGAGATGCCTCTGCCAAGAGGACACAGATCTGCAAGGCCAGGCTCCTCTCCCTGCGGCACAGCTAGTTTTGCTTTTGGGCCACAACACATTCTCGGTAACATCATCATAAATTTCAACTATTTCCTTTGATCCAGTAGAGCTTTACTTGCATTTAGACCGGAGCAAGCAAGACAAGAACTCAAGCTTTTACACGCATCTTTCAGGCACGTTTCTGGAAATTATTTTAACCTGCAGAAGCTTGCTGCAATTGTTTCAGATGTTCTCCCAGCTATTCTCTCTCTCCCTTTTCCTCTCCCCACACAGAACTGCAACAGTCGCATTGTCTTTTATGGGCTGAGGAAGTGAAGGAAGAGGAGGGACTTCCAGGAATTTTTAATTTATACATTTTCCACCTTAATAGTTGAGGGGTTTTTTACACATCTATGTAGTGCGTATGTATAGACATCTAGTGAAAGAATTCCAAGTGCTCAGTCTAGTCTTCACTTTCACAGTTTTAAGCAACATCATTCCAGCACAGCAAGGATAACTACTACTGCAGAGTACTCTCTTCTTGCCTGACTCTATTTGAAAAGCTCTCTATATTAAGGCTTCTCATTAGCCATGTGAAGCCCAGTACCCTCGAGACAGTGCTTAATTCAACCATGACCTCCCTTTTGGGCATTTCCTGGCAAAAAATGGCCAGATGGAAGAGCTGAAGACTGCCAAACATTCACTGCAAGGAAGTGCCAAAACAAGGGTCTTTATTGCTGATAAAAGCCATGGAAACATCAGAATGCAAAACAAAGTTGCTACCTTGGTTTTTTTTTTTTTTTTTTGCACTTCCATCTGCTTCACTGAAGCTGTGATCGCTGCTGCAATAGAATCGAAGGCACCGGTTTTCACCCCGAGGTTAAAATCTAGCACAGCAGCAAATAAGGAAAGTAATTTTCTTCTCTGTGTTAAATAATTATGTTTATTCTCATATTACTACTAAGTTCCTCCCACCGTGTACTCATTTGCTGTGCTCTTCACCATGCTCTTACTTGGGAGTCAGGCCTGATAGATGAGAACTTTCCCCATTAGCCCTGGCTGGGCTGAAACGAAGGATGCTATTAAAAAGAGGAGGTAAACTCTCATCCTCCCTAATTCCCTAGAACTCCCGATACCCTGCGGGTCAGCTGCATGTATTAATACGATGTGATGCTTACGCTATCCTGGATGCAAGAGCCACCATCTGGAAGTGCAGCTGTACGAGGCATCCGTGGTGCTCGAGGATAATCACGCTTACACCCACCAGGCACACGCGTCTCGTCTGACTTGGGTGGTCGGTGCGGATGCAAGGCCCAGCCTCCTCTGCTCTTCACTACCACATTTTTAGCACAACCGGCTCCAAAACAACCACAGAAAAAAAACTCCTCAGACCTTTTGGTGACTTTTGCACAAAGGTCTCCAAACTCAGTGACCCAAGAGCCAAACAGGATTTCCCACAGCATCCAGAACAATAAACCCCCCGAATTGATGTATCGATCGCCTTTATGCAGAGTACAGCTGTACCAGTACATCCGGAGATGGCCTATACTGGTAACACAGACATTTATACCAGCTGAATGCTCTAAATATATACGCAACCAGTAATTTATGCCTGCACAGGAGCAGGAATAACCTGTACCAGCCACAGATGCCATTATGCCGGCAGAACAGCGTTCACACCAGAAGTCACACCAGCTGGACTTCTAATGGCCAGCCAGCAATTATTACATTAAAGAAATCATACCCCTTGCAGTCATAATTATACTGGTACAAAAAGAAAAAAATTCTGTCTGCAGACCAGGCCTTAAATCAATTTAGGGAACCTACACAAGAAATTGCTGCTGTTTAATTACACAGCCATTAAAATCAATCTGTTTAAATCAAGACTTCAGACCTGAAACCATTTTTTTGTACAGAGTGTGGTTTTGTTACCTGCATGCACGCTGACCTTGTAAATTAAGTCCCTGAGTTTGACTGCTCACTCTTACGAGGTAAGAGTTAATTATACAAATAATAAACAACAAGCAGCAGGGTAAATGCTTCTGCTTTGGTGGTTTGAGGAAACCAGAACAATTCGTAGGGAGTCCGGATAACGCTGTGACAAACTGCTACCACCAGCGATGAGGGTTGTTGCGTTGCACAGAAACACCAGGCTTGGCCACCCTAGAAATTTAACTCCATTTTCATCCTTGTTGTTTTGCCACCACTGTTGCTACATGGGCAAAACCTACTGCACATACAAAGCAAAAGACAGGAAGTTGGAATACGCTTCAACACAATTTACCTAGTTCTCAAACAAGACAATGGATTTAGCATCTTTCTTTCGAGGTCCCTTCCAACACTGAACATTCTGGGATCTTGCAGAGGTTCCACCCTGCCTTCATCCGGGACTGTGCTCAACTATCCATGTCTGGAGTCACACAGCACATCTCTGTCATAGTGTCAATCTCAGCTTTAAGGAAAAAGAGGAAAAAAAAAAAAAAGAGGGAGAAAAGAGGCAATAGTGGGAGGCTTGAAAAAAAAATCTAGTGATTATTTGCCCAACGTCTTTTCTTTTCTCCACATTTAGCTACACATTCTTCCTTAACTCCCCTATTATTTAATATTCTTCCAAACCAGAACAACAGCTGAAGGACAGAAGTCCTTCCCCTACACCAGTGAGCATTCAGCCCCCAGAACAGACCAGCACCAGAGAGTCACAGAGGGAAGGTCTGGCAAAGAGGGACCAGGCAGCTCAGTACCAGCAGGAGTCACAGTGGCCGCTGCCCGTCAGAACTAAGGCACAAAGCTATGCAGAAAAAAAACAGTAATAATAAAAGATCTGTTTTCTCCTGAAAAGCACGCCTAAGAAGCCACACTTAAAAGAAGTCGTTCCCTCGTGCAGATATTTTCAACACCAAATTGAGCCATCATGGCATTGCTAATGCACCGCTGCCAACATCGCCCTGGGAGGGCCTGTGCTGGAAACAGCACTGGTGCACACTGCTCTTTGAGCAGCCCCGTTTCTCCAGTACCTCTGGGGGAACAAGACCTGTATTTGCCACCATTGCCAACACCAGCGTAAGACCAGAACGGGGGAAAAAGAATAGTGGTCAAAGTGCAATGAAGCAGATTAAGGCTGTAAGGACTCTGACAAGAGGAAGTGGCCTCATCTTAAACCAGGGGAGATTTAGGTTGGATATTAGGAAAAAATTCTTCACCCAAAGGGCTGTCAAACCCTGTCCCAGGCTGCCCCAGGGCAGTGGTGGAGTCCCCGTGATCCCTGGAGGGGTTTCCAAGCCGTGGAGTTGTGGTGCTGAGGGACAGGGGTCAGTGGTGCCCTGGCAGTGCTGGGGGAATGGGTGGACTTGATGATCTTAAAGGTCTCTTCCAACCCAAATGATTCTATGGCTTGCCTACATAAAGATAAAAACCAAAACAAATAAAAAGCCCTGACTGAAGCACCCCTGGCTCATGTGTTTGAAGGAAAGTCAGATTACTCATCACAATGCCACCACCCTGACCATGGGCTCTGCCTAGCAAAGTGCGACAGATCAAACATGGGCAGTGGCAGAGGCCAGTGCCACGCTCACTTCCTTCACTGCTCCTGTGCCAAAGGTCCAATCCCTCAACAAATGAGCTGATGGATGGGTGTCCGTGCTCCAGCATCACATTTTGCCATTAAAATCACAGGGAGAATCAGGTTAGCTGAGAGCTTGGGCATGCATTTGTTTCATCAGCCTCTGACTAAGGGCTTCCTAAACTCGAGGGATGCTGCTTTCCACATCTCCACAGCCTCTGGTTGAATAGGCACAAGATTAGACCTGCAACAGCTCCCAAGAGGTCCAGCGCATCCTGCTTCAGCTGCTCAGTCTGGTCTGGAGCCAGGAACACAGCAACTTGTCTTTGCAGCCTTTTGGGATCCCCAAGGCCAGACACTCCATTCTGAAACAGCGCAGAGGAAACTGGAGCAACACAGACTGACCCAACTGGATGCACGATCACAATGGTGGTCTTCACGCCTAACAGCTTACTACAACCATTTCAATCGCAACTGGCTGTTCCTCAACCTGGGCAAATTTGGGTGCATCATCACAGCGTGAGGTCAGCACTCCACCATCCCGAGTCTGATCCATACTGGGCTCCCGACCTACCCCACCACTGCAGCAACAGGAGTTGTGGTTACTCTTAGAAGAGGACAACTGGGAATAATGAAAAGACACCTTTGATTTAAAGACCAGAAAGAAAACAGGGACTGAAAGGAAGTGTGGGGGTTGTCTGGTTGTTTTTTTGTTTGTTTGGTGTTTTTTATTATTTTTGCTTGGTTTTAACCAGTACCTGAAGAGTGCTCTTTACCTTGACTGTCTCAGAGACCAAATCCCACTGGATTTCAAGGGCTACAGCACTGCAAGAAAAGGGTCAGCAGAAGAGCTAGGTGTCATTTTCTGAGGTATATTGTCATCACTCTAGTAGGAAAAAGACTTGTAGCCCACTGCCAGAAGACTCTTTGCACAGATTTTCTAGTATGTGCAAAAAACCACAAAAAAACATCATAGCCTTTGCTGTCGCTGCTGATTAAAGACAGGCAGCACTTCATCTGACTTTTGCAATAAGATGACCATATTTCACATTTAATATGCTGCAAAGTCATCTGCCTTCCAAGTACAAGAGCATGTTCTGCTGAAAGTCACTGCTGTTAGGTCAAATTTAAACTCAATACCGCAGGACAGATATTCTTTGCTATTAATAATAAATAATCCTGATTATGTTTTTCCTTAATAGAGCAAAGATCCCAAAGGATCCTAACCACTTTACAAACTCTGGACCGAGTTCTATCCACTGCTACAACCCTGTAACCTCTGCCTGATTTGCATGGGTGCAGTGGAATGCAGAAATTAATTAGAGATTGCATCAGATCTGTGAATTACTTCACTGCAGCTGATGTTCCTCCCACTTCAGGGGTAAATCCAGTGATAATATGAACAGTGCTTTAGCAAGGAGTTCTCACCAACATATTCCAGACAGCGGGGCCTGTACTGCATGCCCAGGTGATGCCAGTGCTTCCAGGAAAGGGGTGGGAAGGTAAGGGTCTGAGCAGTGCTATTTATGTTCCTCTCTAAATAAAGATGCTCCCTCCCAACCACAATCGAATATCAATAAAGCACTTGTCAGACAACAAATGTAAGTGCTCTTTAGGAGGAACAACTTCTGGAGGGAAGGAAAGTCATACCCTGTATAGTCTCCAGGCAGAACAGACTCCTACCATGCATTACTGCAATGTAAACATTTTTTTTCAAGTGATACTATGCAGACGTGGCTGCAAACACGTGCCATGAATACTCAGCACACAGCTCAGTGTTCCCATCATTAGCTTGGGGTGAAAGACTAAGCAAAAACACTGCAGAGAGAATTAAGGGTATCCTCTCCAGAGACATGCTTTAAAAATATGTAGTCCTTAATTCTTCCTAAAAGCAGAACTTGTGCTTCCCAGAAAGACTTGGGTGAGCCTCAGGAATAAGTTCTCTTTAGCCAAATTGACTTGACTCAAGCACCAACAGGACCAGGCACAGAGAAATGTCTCTGCCTTCCCCTTTGAGAGGAAATGTCACCAAGGACTTCACACCACCGGCTCGAGATCACTTCACCTGAGGTGGCAGCTATTTAGTCACACAGGGCAACCATTTCAGTCAGGATCTGATATTTCACTGAACAAGGGGGAGGGATCACCCTGAAAACACACGTGTTGACGGTTCTGAACTAGGTGGAGGGTCACATCGTATTGTCTGTACCGGCAGCTCTCCTGACGCTGAGCACAAAGCGGCCACTCTGGTGACGTATTTCGTCCCTGTGCACGAACTCCTCTCCCGTGCACCTGGGATGCGGCTGCGTTGCTGGTGCGGGTGTGCACGCAGCCGTGGGTCTTTCTCCACCAACAAGCCCCGAGTCAGGCAGGATGTTAGTTTTGCATCATGCTACGGGGGAATGAGTACAAGCAGCAATAAACAAAAGAGCTCCCAACGTGAGCAGGATAGACCAGAGACAGGAAAGAAAGGGTCAACCAGCCCCATTTTGTAGAAGCGAAGGAGGAGTTTGGTTCCTTTCACACAGGAGAGAGAGGCCATCGGCATATTTCACATAAAGCGCCACAGGTTTTACCTGTGCTTTCACCCATCACCCAAACCATCCTGGTTCCCAATTCTCTCTAATTTCTGTGTTCCAGGGACTTGCCCAACGTTGGTCTAGCTCCTAAGAAAACTGCCAGAGCCAGACCCAGATCACAATCCTGCTTCTAATAGAGAAGAGCAGCAAAGGCTTAGAGGAAAACTTCACAGAGCAAGTTTAAAGCTGTGTTTCTCCCATTTTCTCCCCACAGCAGCTTCCAGGAAGCCACAGTCTGGGGACTTCCTCAGCCAGGGCGTGTATTCACACATTTGTGCTTTGCTAGCGGCTGATGGGCCGCCGTGCCAAAAAGATGTTTCAAGGCAGCAATGACATCTACGTGCCAGATGCATCAGTGAAAACAAAAGCACCAAGTTTTTCTCTAGCATGGTGTGAGTTAAAGCCAGCTGCAGGGACACCTGCTTCACCCCACCTTCACCTCCAGAGCCCACAGCAGATACAGGCCGGGGTGGATTTGAACGTGCTGCAAATTTAGGGTGTAAACACAGCTCTAGATGGGTGATGGAAAACAACCGCCAACCGCTTCCCTGGGCTTTTACTTTTTAATAATGAAACTTCCCCAAATGAAACCATAACTTCGGGCAGCAAGCCAATATAAAATAAAATACGGGTACAAAAGAAGAGTTGGGCCCCATCTGCTCCCAGGACAGATACACTTCCCTCATTCCAAAGCCAGATCTGGGTGCATTAACAAAACTCCTGCCTTTCTCAACCTGCAGTACAGGCCATCATGTTTAGACCTCCCAAAGCCTTTATCTACAGGTAAAATCTCTAGTATCTGTGTCTACATCCTATCACTAGTTGCTGTTATAATATTCCTTCTGTGAAATCTGAAGAGGAAAATAAAAACTAAGAAAAAAAAGTTGGGGGGAAAAAACCCAAAACAAAACGCATCCTTTCCTTAGCATAGCAAGTCATGTTCTTCCAGCTTCTGCTCTCCTCGATCCATACAACATCGCTTCTGCTTACCAGAGGCTTTCAAAACCCCCACTTGATGACTGCAATTGCACTGTGTGATTCAAGCAAAATAATCATTCCAGGGCACTGGAGTTCCCAAGCCACGAGGCACAGGCAGGAGCAGGAGCTGCCAGCAGGGAGTTGTTCCTCTCAGCAGTTCGGGAACCACTGCCCTAGCCCCATGCCTGCGCTTGTATGAACGCGTAAGGACTCTCATTGGCATAGATCCAATGCCTGAAGTAAAAACAAAAACCCAACAAAAACTAAACAAAAAGCAATCCAAACCAACAACCAAATAGTAAAAATTTAACTTATTTATAAGGGAGGAGTTATAGTCCAAGAGGTATTTCTTTCAACAATTATCCTTTAGGTAATGAGATTAAAAAAAAAATTATCACCTTGTCACGTATTGAATCCATGCTTAATGACCTTTCCATGTTTTTTCACACACATTTTACTATCCCTGCAACAAAAATAACTGTTGGGAAATGGGAAGGAACCAAATTAACTAGAGGTGAAAGAAGAATGGTACAGTACTAATGAATAGAGAGAACACACAGAAGAATGGTATAGTACTAATGAATAGAGAGAACACACCTTTTCCACTCTCCAGTGTGTTACTAGCAGATTGCATCAGCAACATCTGTAACATCTGAGCTACATCAATTGTCAGCATCATTCATACATTCAGCACAGGCTTGGCAACAGGGCTTTTTTTCTTATTTAGTCACAAATATTCAAAGAGGGACAAAACACAATAGTACTTTAAGCCCTCCGGAAAAAAAACAACCAACCACACCAATTGTATTCCTTCCTTATTTCAGAATTTTTGTTCTTGTACCAGGTGCCTCCTGTCTGCCTGAACCCTCAGGGGACTCACCTCTAAGAGCACTTGCATGAGCAACACCTGCAGGAAAGAGTGTCACAGGAAAAGTGACACAATTGTCTCCAAACTGATGCACGTTAAATGTGAAAATTTGTTACCTCCATGCTTTTTCTGTATGTTTAGTGCAATATGTGTTTCCACGTTACAAGTCCATTCATTCACACATCATTCTGGCAAGGAGGCTTCTGGTGCAAGTGCTTCTTGAGGAAAACCTCAAGAGTATGTTATGAAGGACAAGTGAACACTCTGACTCAATTTCAAGTCCAGAAAGTAACACCGAGCAAGGCTTCCAGACAAATGCCAAAGCTGTGCTTTAAGGTTTTTCAGGTACTGCCTTAATTCCCTTAACTGATTCATTTTAAAGGTTGAGAGCACAAGCTGGCTGTGATATCAACGGCGTTTGAATGGTAACGAGTTTTAATGAGTACGCCAGTAGCAATGCAACACTAGGACAGGCCACCCCACATTTATGAGGCTGAAAGCGATAGCAATCAACCCACAGAGCAGCAGCCCCAGAGCCAAAGCGGCCACCCTCCCTTGTGACCACGAGAGCCCTAACTCACAGCATCTCCCCCTCACTTTTACCCTTTCCCACCTTATTTGTAGGGACCAATTAAGACGTTCTTAGTCCAGAGGGTCTTCCCACTAAAATCCACCACAAGCCAAGTGTTTCAGGACCAGAAATCACAAAGCTGAAGGAGTAAAGCCCAGACTTAGGCTCACACAAGCTAAAGCGAGCCGCGGCCCACTTTGGCACGCCTGAAACCAGGGAGGCTCACCACAGTGCATGCCTACTTGGGCAGTCCCTCCTTCCCTTTGTACGTGATCTTAACGAAGCCTCGGGTGCGAAAACGCTTCCTCCGCTGTCCCCGTTTCCTGCCTCCCTCTCTCGATCTGCAGCTGGGGACCCGAGCCCGGGGTAGATGCGGCTGCCCCCAGCCCCCCGAGCAGGGTGGGTGCTCCCAGCGCCGGGGCGATGCTCAGCTCCCCGCCCGCCTGCCAGGCGCGTATGGGAACCGCCGGCCCAAGCCGGGCAGGATTATTATTTTTCCCTTTTTTTCCGGTGACTTTCTCCTCACGGCGACACGGCTGACACCTGCTCCCTCCTCCCGCTCCCTGCCGCGCTGCGTGCGCCGGGCCCGGCCCTGCCCAGGCTTGCCCGAGCATCCCGAGGGGCGGGTGCCTGCCGCCAGGGACCACGGCGGCGGGGAGACCGGGGATGCGGGATGTCACAGCGGGATGTCACAGCGACCTGCCGCAGAGCCATCCCCCGGGGCTCGGCCTGCTACAGCGGGGAGCGCCGGGCACCCGCGGCTCGGCCAGACCCGCTCCAGTTTAAAAGGGGAAGGCATAGGGGGGGTTGCAAAGCAGAGGAAAAACTCCGCGCCGAGGTTTCATTTCATTTCATTTAGCCGGAGGCGAGCGCGAAGCCCAAGCCCGGATCGCGGTCGCACACATCATCCCCACCCCGCCCCCCCCGGGGCCGCCCACACTCACCCAGGGTCTTGACGGCGACCTGCCGGGTGAGCGGCGGCGGCAAGTTGACGCAGACCAAGTCGACGTCCTGGTGCAGCAGCACCTCGTCGATGCGGCTGGTGTAGAAGGGGACGCTCATCTCCTTGGCCAGCTCCTCCGCCTCCTCGGGCGTGCGGCCCCACAGCGCCTTCACGGCGAAGCCCTCCGCCTTCAGCAGCGGCACGATCACCCGCGCCGTCAGGCCGGTGCCGAACACCCCCACCCCGGGCAGCATGGCGGCGGCGGCGGCGGCGGCGGGGGGCGAGGCTAGGCGGGCGGCACGGGACGGCACGGTTCGGCACGGCGATCCCTCCTTCCCTCAGCGCCGGCCGGGGCGAGGGCAGGCGGTAGAGTA
>JANIMW010003638.1:0-44284 GCA_024582635.1 Todiramphus saurophagus
GGTGTTCTCACTGCTGGGAGCAGACCCTGTCTGTGAGAACAGGCTGCTGCCTGCAGACAGGGCAGGCAGTTACAAGAACTGAGCTGAAAAGTAAAATCACTGAGCAGAATTAGCTCTGTTTGCACTCAGACCAGGACAGGACTGGTTTGATACTTAATTTCCTCAAGAACACCTTGAGATGATAAGCATTCAAGGTAAGCATCCAGCAGTGTTTATTCGTCCTAGCAAGGCTAGGTCCTAACATTTCTTGTGAGGGAGGGGTCAGCTTGCTCCAGTTGTGTCAGCTAAGCTACTTTCTCCAGAAAGATTGATCTAATCTGCCTCTGGAGACAATGTGTATTTTTTAGTCCCAACAGTTCTGTTTAAAATAGTGCAAATACATCAGGGAACACCCAGTGGTAGACATGTAAGTTTTTAAGTAATGTAGCAGAAATAAAAACCCAACTGAAAATTAAAACATTGAAGACTAACTTAATGCCTCCATTTGGTCAACAGCTATTCTTAAAATACAACTTCTTGTTATCTGTCACAGCTCTCTTCTCACACAGATCTTGATACAACTCATTTAGATTTCTTCTTCCCAATAGGCTGTCAGGGTTTTCATCTTCACTTCATATATTCTCAATTGCTACACTGGGGACGTCAGGGTTCATCACTGCAGATAACATCCAGAAGGCTCCTGCCAAAGGTCAGGATTTAGACTTTTAACAATGATTCTTCATATATGCTTACCCTAAGCTGTCTTAGGGAGTCATCACTATTTACCTGTTGAAAGAAAACTTCAGTTTTCCCAGGTGGTCCTTTTAGCTCAACTTGGGCCCATGAAACTAAGGAGTGTGAAGGACAGGTGAGACATATGAACTTGATGCCCAAGCCTTAGACAAAATTATTGTGAAATACTTGCAATCCTCAGCTTTCAGATTTTCTCTGCTTCCCAGCTCCTAAGGATTCCTCTTTTATCGTGCCCTGTGAACATAACCGCACGGAGCCATTTCATTATAACAAGCTCATTTTGCAACTAACCACAACAGTAGCAGCTGTTCATTCTAGAGCCAGACATGCTGCACCCAAGCGGCACACTGAGCACTGGCGCTTTAGCTACCCAAATCAAAGGCAATAACAACACAAAGCATGTGTTGGTGAGATGCCAAAAAAGGATCTTGCCTGATTCTGAGTGGTCCTGGATTGCACAAACCTTATTGTCCATGACTAACAATAAACAAGTGATTTTTTTGTAGGGCATAATTTCAAATTAAGGTACAATTCGAAACAGAAGAAAATGTTTGTCCAAGCTTGGAGAACAAAAAAGCCTGTGAAATATAGAAAATAAAACGTCTGAAAAAGCATGTGAAAAGTGCCTTATAAATACTCGAGGCTAAAACAGTAAAAAGTCTCTTAACTACACTAAGAGTAGGAGGCCAGAAAGGGAGCTGGTAGTATTACTTGATGCCTACATTATAAAACAGGCACTCAGGAACAATAAGGCTACAGCCAAGAAGCTTAACACACTCTATTGGCCAGTTATGACTACAAAAGCTATTGGGGAGATCCCACACCTTACACGTTCATCACAACAGATAGCTCAGAGGAGCTAGATCAGTTTAAAGGAAGTACACATGAAGTATTAGACCAGATAGGCAAATGGGAGGTTAATACATCACCAAGAATGGATGGCATTCCCCTGAGAGTTCCAAGGAAACTCAAACTTGGAGTTGCAGAACTGCTGGCCAAGGCTTGCAGCTGGTAAGCAAGAAGAGGTGCTATGCCAGAGGACTGCCAATGGACTCCCCTTTACAAAAAGTCTCCAGAGGACACCGTGGGAACAACTAGAGAGTGACTTAAGACTGAGAGGGGATCTTATTGATGCTTACAAATATCTGAAGGGTGGTTATCAAGAGGAAGAAGACAGTCTCTTTTCAGTGATACCCCATAATAGGGCAAGGGGAATGGTCACAAATTCAAAGACAGCAGGTTTCACCTCAACACAAGGAAAAATGTCTTTATTGTGAGGGTAACAGTCCCGCAACAAGCTGCCCAGAGAGGTTGTGGAGTCTTCTTCTCTAGAGACTTTCAAAACCTGCCTGGATCTGTTCCTGTGCAGCCTGCCCTGGGTGATCCTGCTCTGGCAGGGGGGTTGGACTAGATTATCTCCAGAGGTCCCTTCTGAACCTTACCATTCCATAATTCTTTGACTCCCAGCAGCAGTATGACATATACAGTCTATAACAAACAGCAAGTCCAGCAAGCCCACAGGGAAACAGTCTGTGCCAAGGAGCGACCATGGCTTCTGCTAAAGGGAATCCCTCTTTATCAACTGTCTAGACTTCCAACAGGGGTGTCAGTAAGCACACAGATAAAAGGGATCCTGCAGATATAATGTATCTAGATTTACAAAAGCCTTGAGCAAGCTTTTACACCAAATTAAGATGCTATAGGACTGAACAATAAAGGCTCTTTCACATCTCAAAAAATGGTTGAAATTATAAGAAGGAAAGGATAAGCATTCAAGCCTCACTTTTCAGGATGAGGAGTAAGCAGTGAGGACTTTCAGGTCTCCGAGTTGAGTCTGGTTTTATTCAGTAACTTCATCAGTGACCTGGAGAGGGGAATGAACAGTTAAACCTCCGAGTCTGTAAATGCTACTGAACTCTTCCAAACAGTAGAATGCTATGCTGATGGCAAGGAACTTCAGAAGGAGCTCAAACCCAATTAAGGAGAGAAAAAACTGGCAAGTGAGAAAAGTGCAGAGAAAACAAGACATAAGAGGTTATTCTTCTACTATGTAACATCTCTGCATGACCACATCTTGTCTACTGCATGCAGTTCTCACCTCAAGAAGGATGCACTTGACTCAGAGGCAGAATCACAGAAATACTGATGTTGAAAGGAGCCTCTTAAGATCATCTGGTTCAGCTGTCCTGCTCAAGCAGGCTCAACTAGAGCTGGTTGCCCAGGACCATGTGTTGTTGGGTATTAAATGTCTCCACAAATGATCTCACAACCTCTCTGCGCAACCGGTTTCAAATCTCACCACCCACACAGCAAAAAAAAGGCATTTTCTTGCATCAGATGGAATCTCATACATTTCACTTTATGCCTGTTGCTTCTTAGCAAATGATCAATGAGGGGATCTAGGGGGGAAGTGCTTTACATGGAGACACTACAGGCTGCAAGAGGAGAAGGCAAGCGGGGAATGGCATCTCTGATGTTTACGGTGTCATGAGCACAATGAACCAGTTGAATAGAAAATGCTGCTATCATCTCTGGCTGGCCAAAAGACTATACCACTATCTAACAATATGCTTCTTTTTAACTCTAGTATCAATTCATGTTACCTATGAACTAAGGAACAATGACAACTCAAGGTTACAGCAAACTTCACCATTTCCCCACGTGACAGAGAGTGTATTTCTCCAACACCTTGTTCTCTTCACTTGTTCTATGCTGAATAAATAGGTAAGTAAAATCTTTGTGACTTTGACAGAAATCCACTGGTCTACTGGCCTGCTGGGGCAGCCTTTCAGGTGACTGACACTCCAGCTCATCCGATTCACACACAAAAAGCCTCTTCCACAGAAGCAGGCATAGGCTATCAAAACTAATTTCCAACCTGAAGCATCACTCTTTCCAAAAGAAAATGAAGAGCTAAGTTAACTCCTAGAAAATTGATGAAAGGCAAGTCTCCAGGCAATAGGGAAGAAAGACACTAACATTTAGCTTTTTGAACAATGAAATTAATTAAAGAAACTTACAGTATTTGTTAACATCAACATCATGGAACTTGTACGTTTTCCATTCCATTTGCAGAAGAAAAAATAAGCTATGTTTTTGCATTTGATTCTCTGAATTAACATTTACTTTTTTACTTACTTCATCAGTTGCATTAGCAAATGTGTAAATAACTCTGGAACTAGGAAATCGTGGTGATTCTGGTAAATCTTACTAGTCCTTAATATAGGCCAATTTAATTGTTATTGATAGCAGAAGACACTTCAAAATTAGAGCTATACAACTCTTCGAAGTAATACACCCAAGTTAAGTCACTCCCGATGGCAGTGGTACCAGCCTTTGCATGCTGTAACAAAATACTGGATGTTCTGCCCCCTTACATTCAGCCAGATCAGTATTGCACCATTTTTGTAATGATGGGATAAACAGATTACAATTCAGCTAAGCTTTTCAGTGGAGGTCATTAACATCAAGTGAATTTGATACTTTAGTTGTAACTATGCATTCGGAAGAGCCATGGCCATCTATCCTTTTCCCAGAAGCAAGAAAAATTGAGGGACTACAAGCCAGTTCTGCTGTCCTAAACCTTAGTTCTTTTGAAGCTAAGCTTCTTAATGAGTGAATTACTGGATGTGCCTCTGCATATTGCCACTTAAAAGACCCCAAGAACTCATCAGAGCAAGAGCACAATGACAGAATGTTTAGGCTGGACCCAAACAGTCTTTCTTATTGCCCAAATATTTTCTGGTAAAATGTAACAGTGTAAGATACTAAAACGAAACATTTCAGAGATTCTACAATCCCAGTTTTCTTAAAGTTTGTATTTAGTTACCAACTTCAGCCTCTCTTTCCAGATCCCAGAATTTCGCACAAATTGCTAGTTGTAGCTCCAAACCAACAATTGTTCACATTTCATAGTGGGAAAACAAGCAAAGAATTGGGCCTGTGTATTTCCTGCAAGCTCCTATTAATTTGTCTCATAACTACTTCACATGTAACACCCAGGGTCAATCACTCAGTTTTAAAGCACTGAACAGCACAGGTCTATTGTCCTTAAACAACTACACAAAAACCAAACTGCTCAGACTTTACGGATACTTCTGAACAACAAGGAATTGGTGATTTATCCAAGACCACGGGGAAAGTCAGTGGCAGAACTGGAAATACAACCCATCTTTCAGATTCCTATTCCACTGTTATAACCAGAAAACTCTTTCTGTAAAAGCTTTTCTCTTTCACAGAACTTTTTGACATGAAATTTCATTAAGGAATAAAGAAACTTTTTGACGAAGCTCCTTTACAAAACCTCTTACTTCTGACAGTAAGATTAAATGAATTTGCATTTTCCAAACAAATCTGCTTACAGCATAAAACAATTCCACTGTCAAATATGCTCTGCTGCTAGTTTGTGGCAATACTTATCAAATTACCATTTATCTGAAGAAAATCAGGCACCTTTAGCCCAGTCAGATAGAGACATCCTGAACACAGAAAAATGCAGTATTACTTGACTGTATGTTTCACAATGTACAGTTGGCTTGGAGAAACTAGTTGCATTTTCCTTTTTTACTCCCGTAATTTTGACAGACATACAGCTTTTCTTTAAGGATTTTTAAAAAATATTTTCTTTGAATAAACGTTTAACTAGTTTTTACTCTATTTTTTTTTTTCTAACCCCCCCCCCAAAAAAAAGTTTGTACATAAAAAACCAAAGCTGAGACATTTTGATTAACAAAATACCCTAGCCAGTCATGTAGCATGAGTAAGACTCCAATGTTTAGACCTCTTTAGCTATGTCAAGTCTCAACAGATCGTGGCACTTGGTTTCTACATACTGGGGAGATAGGGCGTAGAGAAAAGCACAACTGTCTTCACCCTGCAAGACAAGTCCTGCCTCTTAAATCTAGAGGCTTATATGCATGTTCTGCCCATTATCCAGGTACACTATACTAAAATTAAACCCTATAGAACTATGTATCATGTATTTTTTTCAAGCTGACTCCACTCCCTTATCACCTCTACTCTTGTTCTTCCTGAGAAATGTGCATTTCCTACATCCCTCTTGCTGAAAAGAGAGGGCAAAACATAGTTCCTCCAGTTCTACTCACCATTTTGTTTCTCAAAACATAACTGCAGAAACTGAGTGCTTGCCATTGCCTCCAGTTTGGTATGTATGTGTTAATGAACTCACCATCCAAGCGGTATACTCAGAAATATTTCAGATTAACAGCTTCACACATAACCACGTAGTCTCCAGGGTGTCACAATATCTTCTCACAGCATTCCTTAGCTTCCTCCTGCACTCATGCATATCCTTGATTTTGAACAAGAGCTCATTCAAGCAATGCTTTGGATAACTGACAGCCAGTAACAGGTGACCGTACCCAACTACCTGACTCCTCTTTCATCTTCAACCAAATAAACATCAACACAATTGCAACCTCCCTACTCAGAGCTAAGGTTTTTTCAATACCCTTAAACCAATATTTTATGGTGAGCGATTAGTTCCATTAAAAATTGGTTATGGGTTCAAAGCTCAGGTTTAAGTACTAATGGTAGTTTAGGGTTCTCCCTGGGTGCTACACATAAATATTTGTTGACATTTGAATTGTCTGATACAATTTCACTTACCTTTAAGCCAGTCCAACAGAAATACTTTATTAACTCTCTTCAAGATCAGTGTTATTACAGAAAGTAAGACTAGTTTTCATCTGGTTCTCTGCTCACAGAGATCAAGAACTGAATATGGGGAGAGAAAAAGGGCCACTTCTCTTCTCTGATGTAGGTCAGGGTTGCACGGAAGTGCAATCATTGAGGGTAAGAGGGAGGTAAAGGGCCATCAATCTATAACTCTTTGAAGGTACAAAGACTACTATGATGAGAAGAAGGAGGAGGAAGAAGATAAAAGTCTTCTTATTGCCCTGAGGTGCAGAGTAGCTAAGCACTGACACAGTACATGTTGGCTTCTGAGACAAGAGAACAAAATATCTGAGCACTGCTAGTCTCAATAGGAAAGGTGTGTTGTTCCCACATCTTCATTGTGGGTTGAAGAATCAATAGCAGCTTGCGAGATAGCAAGTTTACAAAAGCTCCTGACACATGACTTTAAAGTGGCCAGGCCATTCCATCTAAGGCAATAACAGTGCTCATTGCAGCTGTTTCTGCAACACACCACTCCTCCCTCCACTCAAATTATTTGGGTTGGTTTGATTTGTTTTTTTCTACTCAATTCACCCAAAGGCCAAGAATCCACTGACCTGTCTTATCAGATCTTCAGATCTGCCTGTTCTGCCAGGACTTTTCTGAGAGACAAGAAACAAGGCAAAACAGAGGAGTTTCCGCTTGATCTCAGCAACTGTTAATCAGTGCTTACATAACTGTTAAAGGAAAAACCATCTTACAAACTAACTTCTCAACATACTTTTAAACATCTTCACACTGTATTCCTCTCACTGGTAGCTACTAAAATAAACTTTTCCATTTGTTCTCACTTAAGCAGGTTTTAAGGTCATGAAGGCACTTAATTAAGCTTTCTGGTATTCATTCAGTTCACCCACAGAAAAAGCAAAACTTATCCACAAAAATCCAAGTACTCCTCCTCCAGAATACCTCAGAAGTCTGAGGAGAAGCAAAAGGTATTCCTCCCTGCTATACGGGACATCAGTAGGACAAATACACTCCATCACAGAGCTGCAGATTCCTGTAGCTCTCCCAGCAGCTATCTGGAAGCTGACTATCATTCCTGCTTGACTGTTCTAGATGAGTGAGAAAAACATAATGTGGTTTGCGACCTATTGAAATTGCACCAGTTCATTTCAAAATGGAATTTAACCCTGAGGTACAAGAGAAAACCGGAAGTGTCTCAGAGAGCAGGGTAACAGGTCAATCTATGACACAACGGAGTTTCACCTGGCTGCCAGACATATCTAGATGGTATGACTGCTTTCTGAGCTGTCCTTTCTCAGAAATATAAGTGATCTAAACAGAACACAAAGGTGAAAACAATAAGTGCTTATATATATCCTTCCAAAATGTTAGACTTCAAGGTTTGGGGGTTTTTTTCTGTCAGATGCACCAAATCTATTCAAATGGATCTTAACTTGAAAGGTCATTTAACTCTTAATCCATATCCCAAATAATCCTTACAAAGTTCGTTTTCTTCATTCCCCGTATAACAGAGACCTGTCTTGTCATCATGACAGAGCTGAATATTATTTAAACGCAAATGTTTATGACAAGAAACAGGTCATGTCTTGGCTGGCACAGTGAATTACACAATAATTACTAGAAAAGAGTAAATTATCATCAAAATAATAGTCTATTGGTGCTACAGCTGTATTTGTTATTTCAGAGTATCTGAATCACCCCAGCTGGTTTCAGAAAGCAGTAACAGAAGAGGCCTTTCAGTGTTGGGTACTGGGCACAATGTGCTCTACTTAGGTGCTGGATCAAGTTCAAAGAAAAAGGGCTTGACAGCTGGAAAAGGCAGCCTGTACTTTAGGGTCTCCTGCCTTTGTTTCCATTTTCTCCCCCAGCACCACACAAAGTCAAACAGAACCGGAAAATAAAAAGAGAAGACTCCTGTGGCTTGTGTCCCAGAGTGCTTTATCAGACGTGGCCTACGATGGAAGTACAAGGAGTTGAGGCCACAATCTCAACTGCACTTTTGGAGCCTGCAATAAGCACAACTCACAGGGCAGCTCGTCAGTCTGGACTTTGACGCTACAGGGCTGTCAGGGGATGAAAAGTAAGCAAACTCAAAACTCTGGTGGCGTTTACATACCGAACCTCCACAATCAAACATCTCGGCTCCACAATCAAACATCCTTTATTACACTCCAAAGTAAAACCAGAGTCTGAAACGCTTAGGTATTTTCACATGGCTGATGATAATTTCGAAACAGTTACAGAGATGGTCAAATGCTCAAATAGGAATCAACGTAATGCCTCATTGAAATAGTGCCCTTACAATGGCAGGAGCCCACCTAAACAGCTCTCACAGCTGTGAGGCAGGCCAGAACATCAGAACCAGCTATCCCATTCCTTTCTTCTGAGACTAATTATGGTTTCCGGTGCATCCTCTATGTTATGTTAGCAATTACTAACCACACGGGGAATGCCTGTGGAACTGCCAGTATTTTTAGTCCTCTTCCAAAAAGCTGTTATAAATGCTTTCTACTATTCACTTCACATAGCAATAAAAACAAACTATAATAAAACCATAGGGTAAAATACCTTAACCTTACAAGCTGAATTACATTTTGGGCGAGTGTTTAGTTTTGTTTTTTCTTTAGAAAGAAACACAACACTGACTCAAACCAAAGTTACACTGCAGCATCTATAATGAGGCGTCCTCAGCTATCAGAGCCATGAAGCAAAGATCACCATGTTGATATTCCATGAAAGCCTGCAGCATTTAAGGCCTTTTAATACCTTAAGAATACCTCTGCATTTGCACAAAAGTCTCCCCAAAACACCTGATGACATTGTCAGCATGAGGTGGTTAGTCAACATTTTAAAGATATGTGCAAAGGTTGAAGCAAATAGAATAAGTTGGAGTGCTGAGCCCGAGGGCACTCTCTGAAATGTGGTTTTAACACAATCCATCAGTATGTACTTTTTCTGTTCTATTACCCACATAATCACCAGCCCTGTTTCACCATAAATCTACTGTTCAGAAGTGTTCAAAAACGTCACAGTATTGGTCTTCTGTGTCAGTTGCCCAAGAGTGATTTATTAAAATGTTTGGCTAAACAGGTCATCGTCTCAATGGCACATAATAAATTGGGAAGCACTTGACAATATTGCTGATACAATAGGCGTGACTGCCAGTGCTGCCAAATGCCAGGCATTGCCATGAGAAAGCCCTGTTTTCAGCTACTTCCAGCTTGCCATGCTAGAATTCTGCCTTAGACTGACTTCTATTTTGTTTCAGGGAAAATTTTAGTCCGAACAGTCCACTTGTTATGCAAGCAGGCCAGAGTACAGTATGGCTTATTTCTGTTAAGAAAAAAAAAATCCCAAGACTGTTGTCAGTTAGAAAGTCCAGCACTTTCACGTTTTTGAGAAGCCATCTTGACATTCAATGAAGATGGTCTACATTTATGGTTGTGATCCCAGCTACCTAAAGATCACCCTAGATTATGTCATATTGACAACTTGGGAAAAAGTGTTTGTCCTATAGTTTGCTAGGTGTTAAAAGCACCATAACAGTACCTGTGGCATCCCACATGTGCCTTCTGCCCAAGCAGCTATGCTGTCCTACAGGTGCATTGGTCCTACTGGTTTGGGCCAGCCTGAGCCAAGGCACTGACTCAAGACTGAGATGAGGGAGCTTATTCTGTCAGATCTTAAAGAAACAGAGTTACTAAAGAGAAAGTGATACTGGTCAGAGAAGCTCTGATGCTGCCAGTAGAAACACCTGTCTGAGGGATCCGTAAGCTGTAAGGCAGTCACCGACTCGGGACTGCTCCAGCCAGGTTTGCAAGGAGGCTCAGAAGCCACTGGAGACTCTAAGGAACCATTTTCAGCTAGTACTTGTGTGTACTTCATCAGGATTGCAACTGCATGAAAGCTTTACAGATTCAGCTTATTGTTTTAAATTCAAAGAAGAATATGATTTGCTGATCCTTCTGTATGGGGATCAGCATCACCTGCTATTGCATCTCACACCTAGGATGGCAAACAATGCACAAGCAGCACCTTTATATGAGTCTGTGGTTATTGATTAAAATAAAAACTTACAGAATCCTCCAGAAAGCTGAGGTATCAAATAGGAGACAGAGAATTAGAAGGTCCTTTTAGTAATTAACCACTAAAACAAAACCTGCATTTAGACTGACCTGGTTACCACATCTAGACATACTACCAACCCCAAAGCACCTGGGCATAAACTGACACATCAGCCATGGTCCAAGAGTGGCAATGTACTAATTCATTAGTTCAGTCCTCAGAAAATGGCAGCTGAGTACCTCTGAAAAACAAGTCTGTACACCAAGAGGCCCTACTACAGCAGAGGAAGTGACACGTCTCCCAGAGCTTGGAACTTTAGGTAGTCAAGAGCCTCAGCCTCTGCTGATGGAAGTAGTAAAAGTCCGGTAGTGACACTGCTCAGATAACACACATGCACGCCTCCAAACTGCACTGACATCTAAACTCCCTTCCCACAAACACTGTGCTGCTGCGAGGGATGGTGAAGCTCTCAGCCACGATTAAAAAAAAAAAACCAGACAAAACCAAAACGAGAGGCTGAGAGTCAACTGCATTCTCTAGAAAAAGCTATTACCTATATATTTAACAATGTTTATTAAAACCATCTTAGGCCAAGCGCTGAATAGCCTCGAATAACTTGTACACTACTGTATCAGAAGGAGGCAGGGATCCGTGGCAGGTCCAAACGACTCCTTCCTGAAGACAGACATGAAGGCCAGCTCTGCAGTAACACAGTGTCCAGCCTTCACATGGTTCTCTCATGCTTCTAGACCTGCTTACAAAAGGCGTTCATCGCTCATAAAGTAAATGCAAGCAAAACCAGTCACAAACAAAGGAAACACACACTCCAAATATGCAGGAAGAACATACGTTATGCTTAAAGAATACCTAGAACAAATTTGCAACAAAGCAGTTTATACAACTTGTCAAATATCGATAGCTGGGGGGCTGCTAACATTCAGAAAATAGCTTTGGAAGTATTTTCAACATCAACAGAAAGGCACAGATTCCAAAAACCAAACGGAAAAAGGAAAAAAAAAAAAAAATTAAAATCAGCAGAGTGCCTTTGATGATACAAGCTTCCAAACTTGTCTTTAAATAAGTATTTGACAAAAAAACTCCCTTTTCCCTTCCCACTACAGAAAACAACAGTGATCTTGTGGTTTGTGTTGATTAAATGTGATTTCTCATGTCCAGGAGGAGTACAGTTAATTTACAGCAGAGCAGCTGAGAGAGAAAATTGTACAGCAGCAGTGAGCACGCTTCAGGGCTTCCGCCTTGGAGGGAAAAAGAAATTCACCAAAAAAAAAAAAACCAAACTACAAAACAAAAACAAACCCCAAAAAACTAATGTCCTGTTTCCCTGAAACCATTACAGATCGTACTCTCTGTAGAGCACTGGGCAACACTCTCACCCAGGGGGAACCTGACTTTCCTCAGTCAACGTCCCTCAGCAGCTGCTGTGTTGGGGCTCAAAGTTGTTTCTTCTCACTATCTGGAAACATAGTGAGTGAATATATACCCTGAGAAAGAATATATACACTAAAGGCAACATACCACATGAACCTGCAGCCTAACAGTGTAGCTAACTCACGATAAAACTCCAAGACCATAACTGTGGCAACACGAGTCAACAAGCACAAACACAAGGTTATTTAAATGCATTCTAGGCATTGGAATGCAACTTTATGGAAGCGAGAACTTCATCTGCACAGAAAATAAAAATATTAAGTTTTGTTCTACTTACAGTGATTCGTTTCTAATGGTCAGAGGACAGGTATCAAATTGGGAGATATGCACAGTTAAACAAACAAGCAGATATCTCAATTCTTGGGCACTTTCCAAAACCACTTCAACATGCCCAAGCACTGAACTTCCCTGCACTTTTGTCTCCCTTGGCTACCCCTATATAACCTGGACTCTTCCCTTTAATCATCAATTCAAGCCAAAACTGAAGGTGCTATTATTTGGCAATCACTCCAATCCTGATACCATGTTCTCCTGTGGAATCCAGTCAGGCAATTTATTCCACACAGGATATATTGCCAGGCTTGTCTGAATCAAAATATCAAGGCACTTGGGTTCCCTTCTTTGGTTAGGTTGTACTTACCTAAAAGTAGAGAAAATTCTACCTTGGGAAAGATATTCTTGTTAGTTATGGTAGTCATTTTAGAAGCTGCTTTTATAAACCATAAATGTTCCCAGTCTCTTCAAGTATCACAAAAAAAAACCCCAAACAAACAAAGCCACATCAAAAATACACAAAAAAGTTAATATGTCTGTCCAAGAAAAAAACCCAGACAAACAAGACCCCAAACCAACCACCAAACACAACACCAGTCCTTCCCCAAAACCACTATATTACACATTCAAAAAAAAATCCAACATTTCCTGCTAGAAGCTTTCAAAATTAATTTCATGCTTGCTACACTCTTTGAAATTACCTCTCTCTGCATATGTGTTCAGGAATCTGTCACTAAAACATCCTGGTTGTTAGGAGACAGATACAAGGTGTTAATGAAAAACAGTGTGAAAATAGACCGTCAGGAATAAGTCCCATTGCACACTAGAGTAGAAGGGGCAAATGAATCAAATTCCAGAAGGGATTTAACCTTTGGAATTAATTGCAGGCACTTATCAGCACTGCTCACAGCCTGCCTTCCTCCTCCTCCTCCTCTCCTGTTAGAAGTCGTAGGGCACACACAATGGCAGAGTATGGAAAACAGGACAAACACTACAGCCTGATTCCAACCTTTTAGTCACCACACTCGTCCGAACAGAGCACACCCAGAGGTGGTCGTACATCTCCCGTTTACCAAAACAGGAAGAAAACTTAATTTCCAACTCTGACTTTTTTTCTGATCTGCACTAGCCTTAAGAGGGGAAATGGTGTGGTCAGTGGCAGACTTTTGGGGTTTTTTGATAACTTGCCACAGAGACTTCCTGCCTAGCACGGGATGCCCGAGACTGCCAAAAAACTTACGTGAATCAAAACTGAGCTGCTCAAATGCCTACTTAAAAAACCTCTTTCTCAGGAACTTTCATAACATCTTCAAGTGAATAACCCACTTCTGAAAAATAACAGATACACTAAAATAGATACTAAATTACATCTGATATCACATTGATATGCATGAAGCAGAAACAACATTAAAGGCAAGTACAAGGAAAAAAGAAGCTCACGGTCTATTTTGTTGCTGTTCTTGAAGTTTCCTGCAAGATTTTTCATGCAGGACACATGGATCCTTGAAAATTCATTTGCTTGCTGTTGTAACGCCTAAAAATGTTTCAGATAATATATTTTAAAATCCTGAAACCACAGCAGACCAGCAAGAAAAGAAAAATGAGACAAATTAGATTAAAAAAAAAATAAATCTTATTTATACTTTTCCTATAGAACTACAAAGAGAAACTACCAGTGCCCTTATTCTAGACAGAGTAACAGTATACAGGGACTCTCATTTCTTTAGGAAAAAAAAAAACTAATTAAAAAAAATTAATTATCTGGTCTAGCTCTGCCCCCTCTACCCCCCTTCCTCAGATAAAGCAAGTTTTATAATTTGATGCCATTCATTCTATGGGTAGTCAGTGCACAGAGGAACTTGTTACCTCTAGATTTAGGAGATTTATTGAACCTCTGCAAGTCAAATCCACACTGGTGGCCCTGGCCCTAAACTTGCCTAGACTCCTAGCAGGAAAAAAAAAAAAAAAAATGTAATATTTGGCTTGACTTTCACGAAACAGGCTTTTAATGTCCCTCTGATTTAAACAGAATGTAAGTCTGCTGCAGCAATTCATTAAGGAAAACTGCTGATATTCCCATTGTTTTTCCTCAGCATCTGAGTCTGCGATGCTGACAGCATCCTAGCAACACACCAGCTCTGCCTGCAACACGCTACTCTTTTCCATAGCATACATACGGCACCTTGCTCATGTTCTTGAGTAAATGTGGACTATTTCCCTCTCCTGAGGACCCATTCTGCATCATTTACACATAATGCAAACCAATCCTTCCTTCCTTTCACACACAGGCACCCCTCACACCCCCCTTCCTGAAGGCATGAATGGCCATTCTGCACACAAGTCTTTCTCAGGTAGCCACGGAAGTACGATTATCTCTTTTTGTATGGCAAAAATCAGTCAACTCCGAAGAAAGGCTGGATCTTACTAAAGATCCCACCTGTTTTTCCTTTTACAGTCTCAGAAGGTGACTACCCAGTATACTGTACAGACTTGCAAAAACATTATACTTCAGGGTTTTTTTTAATTCATTTTGAGGCATGCACAAGGGTATGGATGAAAAATACCCTCATTTGCACTACCGATTGAATGGATTTCTCTGGCATTTGAAGCTAGAAAAACTGTATTGGTACCTAATAGGTTTTCTTTAAAGCCACATGAATTTTATAGTCATCATCACCAAGTAAAAATAGTAATTAGAAATTATTGCTTTTATTTTCTTAAGGACACATTAGAACAGATTAGTATGCTAAATAATATTTAGCATTAATATTGCTATCAGCACTGCTTAATATCCAGGATGATCCCACTTGATTTCAAACATTCTTGTTGATGCTCAAATGAAAAGTTATTTAGAAAATGATGCTTCAGTTACAATTAAAACCCCATTCAATTACAATTAAAAAATTTACAAATAAAAACTATTCAGGGTTACATTTCATGTTTGAATAGCTTGCTAGAGGCATAAACCTTCTTGCCTGTGGCTGTTGCGTTACTCACACATTACCCAGAAACTAAGAGTATATGTTCAGCAAATTACATTTTACAGTTTAATGTTTATACGAATAATGGAAAAATAAAAGGTTATCTGCTTTTATTTCTTTTTTGTTGTTGTTGTTGCCATCAACACTCCATCTCTGAATTCCAGAGAGCAAGAAAGAATTCACCATGCTACACACTGCTTGCGTAGCTGCCCCAGTTCCACATGGGCACCCAGAGGAAAGGCCACCTTAACAGCAGAGTCCAGAACTCGTGCCAGTAAGATACCAGCATCATCTCAAATACTACATAAGCACCAATAATGAAATTTTCCTGTGTGTCTTACTGCTCATTACGAAGTGTTTAGGAAGAGACAGCTGCACACTACCTTTTCTGTGCCAAGCTTCCTACGAACCTTTTCTGCAGTCTCTACATACAGGACTTTGAAGGTGCACCTGGTTCTTATCATGAACTACGCAGCACAATCATGCCTATTGGCCTTTGATTCCAAGAATACTTATTGTTAGGTGGCATGTATAAACCTGGGACAGACAATAACAACTTCATGCTCTCTTTCCACTCCTCCCCATCTGCTGTTTCCACTGTTGGATTTCAAATCGTTTCACTGAAGAATCCATGGCAAGTGAAGGTTCGTCCTCCTCTCCCTCAACTAAATGGACCATTATGCATTTCCCGCGGCTTCCAAATACACTGGATCTTTATTGGCACTTCTGATCACCAGAATAATTACTCTTGTCCTTCCCTGTAACCCACTATGAGGAAGCTGGTGTCAGTCTTGTAGTGCCACAAGTAATTGCTTCAGTGATCTCCTGCTAGTTTAGTGACTTAGATACCATAATTCATTTTTCCCCTCAGGCTTAGGAAAACAACAGGCAACAGCTCTATGACAAGCACCATCCTAGTTCCACAGCTTTTCAATTATTCAATGTCAGGCTCCCTCCCCACTCTGCCAGAAACATGCTAGAAATACAGCTGCCAGGTTAGCTACAGGATACACCTGAACTATACCACCCTATTTCCAACTGGAGAGGTAAACAAGGAGTGATATTACACAGCAGAGCCTTTCTGCAGAGTGCAGCAACACTGTTTGGAGACTAATCACATGTCTAAGACAATACCAGACTGTCTCCGACAGCGATGGAAAGTCTTATCCATACTTCCAGTCGAGCACTATTTTGGAACTTGTGGTTTCTTCCACTATTACTTTTTAAGGACTGAAGGTGTAAATGTTAAATAGCACTAAGAAATCATCAGCCTCATATATCACGGGAAAACAGCATAATATACTTCTCAAATATCTTTACTGTGTTTCTTATGGCAAAAGTTTTCAACCAGACAAACAGCACTTATGCATCCCATGCAGCAGGAAGAAAAATCTACTCTTTTTGTATTACACTCTAATATGGAACTATAGAGTACGCAGTTACTCTGGGAAAAAAAAATAAAATCGCATAAGACAGCATCTTCCATTAATGGCACAATCAGCATCTCCTGCCCTAAGGTATCTTTCAGCGTAACTACTTTTTTCAAATTCCTCCAGTAAAAGGAACACACTGTCCTGCTAGGTTGACAAAAGTCTCACAGTAAACACATCTTTATTAAACTCCATGGCAGAGGCAGAGTAGCCCTCTCTAAAAGTGAAATGGTGATTAATAAAACTGTCAGCATCCTGATTACATAACAGATTACCCACACAAGAGCAGAAAATCTTGCATTCATGCACTCTTCCCTCATAGCCTTGTGCATCATACGTTTGTTACAACCCCACTGAAAAACATCAGTCCTGTATTAACTGAACATTAACCCGGCACCACAATATTCCAGAGGAAAAAAACCCTAAGGCCAGATCTGTAAACTTAACCCTGCTTCTTTGAATGCATACATTGCAAGGCAGAATGACCATAAAAGAGAGCATTAAAATGCATTCAGACCAGTATGCCCGTCGTATATCTCTGTTCCTGGTTCTGCAGAAGCACATAACAGCTACCCCTCAGATCTATGACCTCATGTGTCCTACATGCAGTCATAGGCAGGAATCCTAGACGTCCATCAACTCCTGTCACTCTGCCATGCCTCAGTAATGATGGGCAAAAGAGTTAATCTTTTCTTGCTTCCTAGCTTCTCACACAGGTGGGCAGACAATGGCAGTCATTTTCTTTTAATGTCTAGTCTGACACACTCACTTTACCTTTGTGCTCTGACATTTTAACTCCATGATCTCCATCTGTTCCTCCTCCAGTTCAGCTGTGTATCCCTGGCCTCTTCCTTACTAGGCTGAAAAGCATCTCTGTTTTATTAATGTGTCTGTATGACCTAAATGCTCCTCAACACCTGTCTGCCTTTCTCAGCTCCTAATTTAATTCACATCCAGCTACTAGTCTGCTTTGTCTGCCAGAAGTCGCACCCTGGATAGATGAGAATTCATCCAAATTTCACAGAAGAAGCAGGATCATGCAGATCTGTCATTTAAAACATTTCTCATTCTAAAAAAAAAAAAAAAAAAAAAAAAAGTAGAATTACATTTATGTTTGAGAAATACATTTTTCTTTCTTATGGTGGCCTTGCAGCTGAGTTCGTAACAGAAAGAATAATTGTCAATTAAAGCTAAACAGTTTAGAAAAGCATCAGTGACAAAGAAAATAATATTCTTACTTTACCAGTTTAGATAAGAGGTAGTGTCTATATTGGCATTAGATCGTCTCTTCACTGATCAGCTTTCTACCCTTGGAAAATTCACATGAGTGACTCTAGCCCTTCAGTTTTTTCATCTGCAGATGATGGAGCCTTTTTCCTCCTCCTTTATTTTGTAGCAGTGCAGACTAGAACATGAAGCTGTCAAAGGCTCTGGTTACATACAGTCACCCTAAGTTACATAGCTATCGTTGCCTAGCTATCTGAAAACCTGATACTATTTTTATTTCTCTAATGGAAAAGTTTTTAATGCAAAGAACAATAATGTTTCCAGCCAGAGGTACTACATGTAATAGCAGCATGAGATACAGCAAAGAGCCCGATCCTGTAAGCACAAAAGCACTTCCCAACACACTACTAAATGTTAACATCAAAACATAAAAAATTGTGTTGAAGTGCTAAGCACCAAGGCAGAAAACACCTCCCTTGTGATAAGTACTCAAGCTCTGCATCATCATTTCAGAAAGTCTCAAAACTCAGCGCATCTTAATGGGTCATAAATACCCAGCTGCTCAGGGATGGGTAGTTGCCTTGTACGCAAGCTGTTTCTACAAATGTCCACAAAAAATGTATGATGGGCTGGAAAACAGCAGCCTATAAAGCTATTTGTCACCTACGCAGAGGACAGAAGGAGGTCAGATTCAAACCATCACAAGAGAGGAGAAACGAAGAAGTGCCTGGTAATACTTTGGGGGAGAAGGGAAAAGTTCAGTCTAGTCCCACAAAGATAAACAAATTGGCAAAATGTGGAGGCTTGGGTAAAGATGCTATTGATCTGTTAAAAGTGAATAGCAAGAAGGTGGAGAGGAAAGAAAATGAAAAAAAAACCAACTTCTCAAACTCTTGAGGTTCTCTCCAAGATAGAGCAGGATCACAGATCTTCACATGCAGCTCCAGGGGCTGTTGGTTCCTTTCTCCTCACAATGGTCATTTTGGAAATATTCCAATGTGTTAAAATGCTTTTATTTGAAAGATAGCACACAAAGACTATACAAAGAAATAACAGCTTTGATATTCTTTAAGTGCTCAGAACACAGCGATAGGACAAAATTCCTCATATTGAAATGAAATGGGTCGTTTTAATGCATATTGCCTGTATGCAAACCTCCAATTTGGTTTCTGAATATTTGAAATTTTACGTTAGAGGTGCTGACTGATAGTTTTTTATTTGGCGTATAGTTAATAGTGCATTGTTTTAAATAAATGCAATAATGAGCTGAAAAGTAAGACTTCCTATTCTCCTTAAGAAAAATTAAAATAGAATCTTTACTGCTAACAGAGGTTGTTCCAATTCATGCATTTAATAGGAAAGAGATAAGTATTAATATAGACACACAGCTTTAAGAAAAGCACTGTCTTCTAAACCATATGAAACAGAGAAAAAAAACATCCATGAAGATTCATGGACAATTATTTCTTGTGAAACTACAAATGTCAGAGTAAGGAAATTAATTCTGCCCTATTTTCTACATTTAAATCATCTGAATATCATTGCAAATAGTGGCTAAAACTCTCCCATTGTTAACATCTTTCTGAATCCTCGTTAATGGATCACAAGAACATACCAGCTCTGAAAAATCAAGAAATATATTCTTCTTTCTCCATCATATACAACAAGACTGATTAGTTAGAACTTGTACTTAAACCCCACTCAGCAAGTAACCAGGAGAGAAGAAAATAAGTTAACAAACGTTTTAAGTTTCAGAATGGAATATTTGTAATTAGAAGTAGAAAAAATGATAAGTAATTCCTGAAATATAGGATTATATTTAAAAGAAAAAAAAAAAAGCAACCTCTGTAAACAATTCTGCCTAAGCCTCTTTCTCTCAGACTGACCTACCTAGAAGATGAATACCTTATTCAAAAAGATCAGGTTATGTCTCTCTCCTACCAGTACCTTCTGCAACATTTACGCTAGTATATTTACGTTAAAGTAAAGAGGGGATGTAACCAAGACTATCCACTAACAAGGACAGCTGTGCCTAATCAGTCTAATAGCTCTAAGTTCATCAATAAAATAGCAAATAAAGGAGACCCAGATGACATTTGGCAATGCAAAATGAATTTGCCTGGCCAATACAGTTGACTGCAAAAAATAGCCGGCTCTGCGGGAATGGAAGAAGGCATCACATGAATATTGCTGTCCCTTCCACAGTTTGATTGTTACAGCTGAGGTATGATATTCAATTCAGGCAGCAGAATGCGTTAAAATGTTGGTCAAAGAAAGATTGGGACTTTAGTGTTTGCTGAATCAAAGAATTGTGATATTTACTTGACAACACATTTGCATGACTGATGAATGGGTTGGAAAAGGGAACCCCATTCACTCATCCCACAGAAGACATAGGGACCATCAAAATCAAAAGGTTCTTTTGTCATTCTCAACAAAAGAAAATATTACGAAGAAGACGCAGAAATGACAAACACTGAAGGAAGCCGGTCAGTTACTTTGTACAGATGGCTATGCTGACTTGTATCATAATATCACCAGAGAAAAAGCACGAGATAGAGGAGGAGTTGACAACAAAGCACCCTTCCTAAACTGCAGCGGACGCTAAGGAAAAACACAAGTAGAAACTAGATACCTCTGAACATCTCCAGTTGCCAGAGCAGGTGAGGCAGTGCAAGATGAGACAGCAACAAATACTCTTAGTGCACCCATCTAAAAAGGCCTGGTAATACAACACACTGTCATTTTCCTGTTACTGCATGACAACAGGAACTGGTACATGACCAAGTACTTGCTCCAAAGAGTGTAAATGAATTAACCTATTTTATGGCAAACCCTGGTACTAAAGGTACGTTATATTCAATTATTAAATGAATCAGTGTAAAGGGTTAGGGCTGGGCTGGCCACTAGACAAATGACAGATGCTCCCTATTAAACCCTTACCCTTTGGTAACGAAAACTGAAACAGCTTTAATGAAAATAATAATAATAAAAGGGAATATATACAAATATATACAAAACCAGTGTAGAACTCATCCCCCCTGATGGCAATAACATCACCATAACCACTGATGCTGTGGAGCAGGTACTGGGGCAGTCCCAGACTGGGCCCCACAGCAGCCGGGAGCTGTGTTCAGGAGCTGGATTCTGGTACCATGTTCAGGAACACATAGATCGGGATCAAAAGCAGAATGGACAGAGTCCTTCTTGGACACTGGCCATTGAAGAAGAGAGCTTGACCCTCATGATCCCTCAGATTTATACTGAGTATGATCTATCTGGGCTGGAATCCCTTATTGGTCAGTTTGGGGTCCCCTGTTCCGTCTGCTCCTCCCTGCAGGTGCCACCTTTCACTTTCTGCACCCCCAATGTGGTGCACAAGACCCAGCAGTGGCCTTGGTTCTACAGGAGTAAGTACAAGCAAGAGCCCTTCTGCACACCATCAAGTGTTACCACTGCTAGAAGCAGACACTGCAAAAATATGCTGTTAACTTTGGCAAGCGCAGTTAGAAGAGACTGAGATGAAAAGTAAAATCACTGAACAGAACTGGTTCTGTTCTCATTCAAATCAAGAGTGATTCAGCAACTCTGGAATTGCTTCGATATCCAAAGGGCTTCTGCGTATTAAAAAAAGATCTATAGATATAGATAAATATCCCTTAGCCTGTAGAGCTCCTCAATATATTCATCAGTACGTTCAAGCAGACATTTCTCACCTTGGATTTTGGAGCCACAGCAAGCAAGGAAACTGGGCATCTTTAGGAAATGCTGGTGGGTACAAAACAAAACACTCTTGACAAGGGAGTCATAAGCTTCTCATTTTAGCACTCAAGTGTATTTCCTCATTTGAGAGCCAGGGAATGCTAGATATTAAGTGTCCTGCATAGATGTTGTTCCTGTATTAACTTCACCACACCAGAAGTACAGATACTACCATTAACAGTGACCAGGCTTGCTCAGGCACCAGACACCATGAAATCACAGCAGTTCAATGCTTTATCTAAGTCAATTAGCTTTGCTGAGAGGCAAAGTTTATTAGCTCAGAGTAATACTGTGCTTGTAACATCAAATCGCTTTCAATACCTCATGTCTTATCTCTGCAGAGATCTGGGATGGGCTGCATGAATATATAAATCTACTCAGGAAGCACTGTGTTATATTATGCTACAAGATTTGGACTAACTTCTGAGATTACTCACCCTTACCATCACAACGATCTTCAAAGTAGCCACCCACCAAGAATGTAAAGAAGCTGAGAACAAGCAAAAGGATGGAGCTGGCTTTAGACTAAAGAAATAGTAAGGACCTACCCACAGTCTCCACAGGAATAAACTCCTCTTTGTCAGCCTTGCTTTTCCCTCAGCAAAGCCACTGCATGTACACACACTATGCTCAGATCACGACAGACAAACATTTATACCTGGTCTACAGATAATGCTTGCATGTTTTTGGAAGAGCTTGCAGCTTTTTTTCTGCACTCTAAAAAATTAAGACGAACGCACAAGTCATACAAATTTCTCCTCCTCTGCCCTATGACTTCTACCAATCAGTGGAATTCAGAGGTGACCTAAAGAGACTTGACATATTTCTTGTAACTATAAGTGCTGGGCTGTATTAATGATGAGGCCTTTCATTGATTTACTGTGGCTTACTAAATAAAAGAGAATGAATGTACTGCATATGAAGCCTTGCCCAGAACAGCAGGAATCAGTATTCAAAACAGGTCTAGAAGAACAGCTTTTAAGGGACAGAGAGACAGAAAAGAGTGAAAGGAGTCAAAAGAATTCTCACCCCCTTCTTAGACAGTTGCTAATTCTTGCTTCAAATAAGTACATTTCACATACTAATGGACAATGCATAACAGAAAAGAGATTTTTTTTTTTTCCTTTTAGCTACTTTTACCGTTACTAAGTTTAATTAAAAAACATTTCTTTGAGCCCTCATTCTGCATTCTTCACAGGCAGGAGTGCCAGGTGGCACTACCTATGAGGTCAGCAGAACAGACAACTATTTCTTGAGCTTTAGTAAGCCATACATGATTTGGTGCCATATGTTGCTCACAAAACAGTTTTTGAAGTACAGCAATAAATACCTTCTTATAGCCCCAGATTTAGATGAGAAAAACATTAGGTAGCTCAGAGTGTTAAGTAAATAAATCTGTCTGGATTACTGCTCTGAGATATACACACACATACATGTATACGAACATCTTGTCACAGCAGTTGTTTCTTTTCCTTGACCTTCAGCTGTTCTGTGCTGTTCTTCTAAACTTCAGACATCTTCCTACTTCTCAATGTGGAGCATGTGACCTTGAAAATAAAACCCAAGGACAAAAAAAATCCACAATTCAATGTAGTCTTGCAGCTTTCTTTAAATGATATATAAAGCAGGAAGGAAAGACAGCCACCTTTATATTTTGAAAAGCATCACACCTGACCCAAAGCCTCAAGCAGGAATCATTTTCCCTCTGATTAAAGTCAAGGAACTTACATAGTCTGAAAGTAAAACAGGAAAACTTCTTCCATAAAGTGGCCCTGAAAGCATTTTTGCTACGGCTCCAATTATTCTCAGGTTCAAAAAAAACCCCAAAAAACCAAGAGCAGCTACTGACCACTCCACATTTAAATGGAAACTCACAATCTCTTACCTGCTAAAATTATTGTTGTGTGCCTGTACCAGTTCAAAAACATCAGATCTGGAACAAGGCCTGCAACTACCATGATTGACAATCCAGCAGACACAAGACAGCTGACATAATTCCAGTTTGTCATAGAGATATTTGCCTGCATTTATGTTGCATTACCTCCTGTCATGAGAATCTGGTTGAATATTTTATCCAGACTCTAACACACATTCAGTTGCTCCCTGAAGAACAACCTTAACAACCCATTCCACAACATCTGCCAGCCACACAGACTGGAACAACCAGGTTTTCAACGCTCAGCCTTGCAATCACATCTGCTGGAAACGACTGGCTGAAGGAAAAGCCATTGCTTGGTTTCTGAAGAGCACCATAGGACTTTTCAAACCCACCCAAGAGAGCTGTGTGAGTGTGCATGCACACACAGAGGGACTACTGGTGATGATGACTAGCATTCATTCTCTTGCCTTTACAGTTTTCCTCCCATTGCCACTAGTTGACAAACTAGTGAAAGATTTCCTAAGCAAAACACACATAGGCTGGATGGGGCTGTGAGCACCCTGCTCTAGTGGGAGGTGTCCTTGCCCATGGCAGGGGCTTTGGAACTGGATGAGCTTTAAGGTCCCTTCCAACCCTGACAATTCTACAATTCTATAACCTCCGCAGATGAAACATAGACAAGACCGTGTAACATACACCATGAGTTTACATACACAGAAATATTGAACGCAAAATTACACGCCTATAATAGAATTATCCCTTTCCTGTGTAGGGAACACCTCTGTAAGTACACTCATTTCCTGTAGTAGATTTTTTGCTACTCTTTGAATGCAAGTTGTACTAGACAAAGGTTTTAGGAGTAGGTGCCGTGGACATTTTCGTGTTCACACACTCCATGAGTTAAGTTAATAAGGAAATCAGAAAAAGCAACTTGCAGGGTTGTGGTACACCATGGGATATTTAGCACCACCAGGAAGGCTAGCCAACGGCTAATACAAGCATGAGCAACACCAGGTAATAAGCAGGCGTCATGGTAGCATTTCCAGCACAAAAATGAATTTTGACCTAACTATTTTCACTTCTTTCTCCTCAAAAGACAAGACCGCCTCTAGATATTTTTTCTGATTAAAAATCAGTTCAAAGTTTTCTGAAAAATTCCAGGAATATTTTCCAAGAGTGCTTCCATTTCTTCACTGACACCTACTGTTAGCAACAAATTACCAATTTACTGAGCTCCCCCCATTCCAGCTAAGATACTCTGAATTCCAAAGTACTAGCATAGAAATGGATACCAACAGTACCTTGATAATTGATTCCAAAGCAACAGTGCTGTACGCGTGCTAGTGGCACATCTGTCAAGGGATAAGGCAGGAAGGAGCACAACCTGCAACTCACTTGACTATAGGAAGCTTTCTTAAACTTGGTAGAGTAAAAATAGGCTATACTGGCATAGTAAATAGAACTTAAAACTGGGTTGATTTTCCTGACAATATTCAGGAAAAGGAAAAAAAAAAAAAGTCCAAAAGAAAGGAACTTCATTTCACTAGGGATCTAGAAATACAGTGATAAAGGTTATCTTCTTTTGGAGTGTGAAGGGGTAGATTTATTTTTATATATATATATATATATAATTTTTTTCTTCTTCTTCTTTTTTAAAGCACCTTTTTGTTTTACTCCTTTTGTGAGCTGAGCACACAGTGAAATGCTCATGTGACCTGAGAGCTAAACCAACAGGTCCGTTTGACTTCTGACAGAACAGAAGATCTGTTAAGACTAGCGAAGTAAAACAGCCTCCTGATGTAGAGTAGAAAGCTTGAACACAAATCACTCCCTTGAAAAGTCAATAGAGATACAAAATAGGACAGCTATTGCAGGAAATGGCATGGTGGCTATGGACGGTACACCTTCCTCTAGGCTTCAAGTGACATCCCACAGTCTGGGAAGGAGTCAGGGGTACAGTAAGATACTTGGCTACTAAAATGAGACTATAGATACTGAGCCTATACTAGGGGGTATAAATACTGGGCCTACCAGCACGAAAAACTCCAAACCCAACCCCATCCCTGGAGCTGCACTTCTGATGCTATAGGATGAACTTCACAGTATGTCTGCTTGCTATTCAGCTCCAGGCACCAATTCCTCATCTTCAGTTAGACTTGCTATGATGCTGGCACTACCCACATTACCAGGGCAGCAATTTCTTCCCAACTTTCTGAACATCACAGAAGCTTAGGAGAGCTTGAAAGAAGCCATAGTGCTGGCTGATAAATTAGAGAAGAGACAGCTGAAGGAGAAGGATAGGAACACCTATACCTTCATCTACAAAAGTTTTAAAGCCATTCCTTAATCAACAAACATGGAACAACAGTCTTGCTCTTAACTAGGTCTAGCTGTTACATAGAAAGTGAAAAAGCCAGATTCATATTAATTTTGGGACACTGCAGGAACACTAGCTTGGAAGCTTATCATCTGCACGTGCAACAGTGCTCAGCTCCACTCAAGCACCTTGCGATGCGTGTGCATGACACCAACCAGCAACTTCTCAGTGACACTAGATTTAACTTGCTTAAAATGACAACTTCTAGATTCACTAGTAAGAGACTCTTTTATTTCCTCTTGTTAAAAGTAATTAAATAATTATTACTGAACCTCATACTGATAAATAAATTCTCAAAAACATGACCGAGATACATTTTCAATATTCAAAACAAAAAAAAAGGCAATTAAAAAGAATCTGTTATTAAAATCTTGTGATTGATTTCTAGTCTAGTCCATTGAGTCAAAATTTTCAATTGCTTACAGCCACCAACACTATGTTAACAAAAAGTCAGCAGTATAATTGTCATTAAGTCTTTATTGTTTCCAGATACAAAACCTTTCCCTAAAATGGAGTTGTGTTTATTATATCATCATGATCCCATCCGCATATCATGTTAGTCTGCCCTTAGGTACAACCTGTTTCTAACAGAATCTCACTTGACAGAGAGAGAGTTTTCTTCAGTACAAGGTACCACAGACTTGGAAGGGGAGTGGGTGCATGCTGTCTGCTAGTGCACTGAGTTTCTTCAACACTAGTACACCTTCATCCACTGAACAACTCTGACATCCAGTTCTGCACATGAATAAGCTTTAAAAATAAGCATCTTCTCTGGTCTACCATTACCTTTTCTTCTGTTTCTGTGTGACTCCTCTTCCCCCAGCAAATCATACGAACTTCCCAGAGATGTGGGGTTTGGTTTTTTTTTCAGATGGGCTCAATATCAAGCAGAACAGAGCAGTGGGAAATGCACAGATATTATGAAATTTTCCAAAGTTTGACAAATTCCAGTTTATGGAGGAACTTAACAAAAATTCATCTGAGTAATATGAATTACAGAGGATTTTGCTAACAAAAGCAATGGAATTAATGAGTTGTTCGATGGTTTGTTGTTTTTTAATCTTTCAATCTGCTCCTAAGATGGAACCATGCCAGCTGGGGATATGCTACACAAAGTTGGTAAATATTGTAACGATTAGCTTTGCATATACCTGATTACTTGTGGTAATTTTGCCTGTGGGTACAGAGGAAGCAGCAGAGAATAAATGATAGTTTATTCACTTCTCATTGCCCTTCCTATCCTCCTCTCGTCCCGTGTTTGAGAGCTGCTGAGCAACTGCCCTAGATGTAATAGCAGCATGGTTCCGTGAATCACAAGAACCAAGGACATGCAGCGCTGTGCAGCGGCAACATCTGAGCTCCCTGATCCCATCTCTCCCACAGGCTATGAATTCATCAATCCTCTAACCTACTTTGCTTTTACTGGCCTGGCAGCTTGTCAGCTGCTTTGGTCCCAGTAGACATTAGAACAACACAGGACTTGTTGAATATTCAGAGAATCACGGAAAAAAAGAAATGTCTGGGAGCTCGCCCAAGCCTATCCCCCTGCCTCAGGGAAGACCAGCTAGACACAAACCATCCATGGCAGATTTCTCTCACCTTACCAGCCTCCACTGAAACACTTGCAGCTCTCCTAGGCAACGTAATCCAGCATTGGGCTATTTTTCTGGCAATTTTTTTCTCACCTGAGCCTGGAGAAATCTCTCATGCTACAATGCAGTCCCTTTATTTCTTGCCCCACTCACCACAACCATAGGGACCAGACTGTTCTTTTCCTCTTTCTCATTGTTTTTTCCATATTCCAGTCTTCTGGCTGTTTGCTCCTGGGAGCAAAATCTCTCAGGTCTCCCTTGCTGGTTATGCTCTGATTCTACATATTTTTCTGTGGGCTTAGAGTCCCAAACAAGACATTGAGCTATGCAGAAATCTTAGCAATGCTGGCTGTTAAGGTTACTATTCATGCATTACATGCATCCCTCCTATCCATGTTTTGCTTATGCCAAAGTATCATGGTTTGTCAGCAGTCATGAAAACATACACTTCAAAAAAACCAAACCCTGTGCTTCCCTCACAGTAAGCCTGAGGGAAGCAAAAGTATGTTAGAGGATAGGCTACATGTTATAGCACCAGTTCAGAGATGGAAGAAGCAGAGCTAAAACTTACAAAAAGGGAACATTTTGTTCTGCTTTGAGCAGGGTTAGGATAACTTACTACCACTAATACCTTGTTCTTCAGCAGCTGGAAATAGACAGCATGCTGAGCATCTTAACCTGACATTCCAGACTGGTCCCTCGCTACATCAACTGAGAATGTTTCTGATGCTTCTATTGCTGCTTCTAAAAATGGTCAAAACCACATAATTGCTCAAGCCCTGTGCCCAGTCCCACATTATGACCACTTCTTCTTAAACGTGGTCAAAATTTAAAGTAGATGGACAGGAAGAGCTCACAGTTTCTTAGCTTCTCCCAGAGTGCATGCCACCTTGCATAACAATTGTCAGCACCAAAGTGCAAAGTGGAATGTAAGGCACCTTAAGTCACAACCAGAGAGAGACCATTTATCACTTACGGATATCAAGATTATTTACTAGGATAAACAAAGAGCCCATTGGGCCCATTCTGTACCTCCTGATTCACAGCACTGCAAGGCAGCAGTGCCTGAAACTATGCCCACTGAGACTTAAATCTTATAAATAATAAGAAAATCCAACTGAACCATTTATTTACGGAATTGTAACACCTTAATTTGCAGTGCCCTCCCTCAGCCAAGCAGAAGGGCTTCTATCGTGCCTTACCTTTGAATTACCCTACCAGCCTTCATAAAGCAGAATCTTGTCCCTGCCTCAGGCAGAGTAGGATACTGAGCCCCTCTTCTCATTCTCCTACCCTCTCCCTGAAGGGTCCTCAGGCTTTCCCCTCTTTTCCCAGGGCTGCTTACAACAAGCACCTGCTTCCTCCAGGTGAGTCTTTGGTGGTTCCAGAGACAACTGATGAGCCTCAGGCAATGTTCCGGAGAGCTCTCTCACACTTTCAGAATTAAGCTGATCAGACAACCACTCTCCTCCAAACTTCTGCAAATCCATTCCAAGACTTGGATCAAAAAATTTTACCAGGAGACCATTAGATGTTAGTCATTCATTGATAAAAGGCATTTCAGAAACTACTATGCCCACGCAAGGATTTCTCATTTCAGATCTGGGATAGTTCAACCATGTGATATCCTTCTCCCTGAATTTAGGGACCAATTCTCTTCAAAATATAGTTTATAAAGTCTTGTACTATAAGTGGGAAGATCACAAAGAGGAAAATAATAGAAGACCAAGTGCATCTAGAAATAGTCTGGGCATGTCTGTCCAGACTCTAGAATAGTGTACTAGGACTGATAACAGATTAATTTTCAAGCCACATATTGCAGAGATCATGCTCATTCCCATGTATGTGAGCCCCAAACCACCTTTTCTGTCTGTCTGGAAGAATAGCAAATCAAACAGTTAAGTTTAGGAGCACTGCACTTCCACAGGCCTAGTAAGCAAAACTGAAAGTATATGGATAATTTAATAAATGATTCATAGGAAAAATTTACATTTTAAGTGCTTTTCTGTGACCTCAAAAATTGAACAGACAGAAAAGTTTACTGCCACTTCCCCAAACTTGGGAGTGTAACTAGGTGACCTCTTCAGACTCCAGTATAATTACTAACTAGTAACCTCTTCACATACACCACCCAATATTTTCAAGTGTCTTGCCTTCTTTTTCACTTTCTGTCCTTAAATGTTGATCACTGTTAAAGAGCTGTTGTGGGTTACTCTGAAAGCAACTGAGTATCAGTGCTAGTGTGAAACGCATTTATACATTGCTATACGTTACACAGATGCTATACATCACTGTTTCCACCAAAGATAAGGCAGCTGTTAACAGAGACACAAATTCCTGTGTCAATAAACACTGCTGGGTTTTGAGGGGTGTGTGGTGTATGTGTGCACACATAGATACATGCGTATTTGCATGTGTGTGCATATCTGCATGTGTATATACACAGGCAGGTACACATACACAACCTATGCTGTGAAAATGGAAATAAGCTAGAAAAAAAAATCTGTCAGAAAAGAAGTATCAACCTAAAACACAGAGCTGACACTGCTATTAACAGAATGAATATTGGGCTGTCAGTAACAGTGGGACCACTGGTAGCAAGCCACTAAACCATGTGTGTGAATGTTTGTCACACCAAACAGCTTATGACTGCTACATGAAACAGCAAGCAAAAGGCACCGCATCAGCTTTAACAAAACTTCCTGATTAATGTCCATTTTTAGTGAAATGGCTGCAGAGCAAAATCCCAACAGGGAGGAGCATGGGAGACCCAGCAGGGACACCAGGAAGCATGGCCTGAAGTCCACTGCTTCTGGCAGTCAATAAGCTTAAAGAACTTGCAAGGAAACAACTCTTGGCTGTTTCAGCATCTCCTGTTTATGATGTTACAGTCCTAGAATTAAAGTATCCTTTAAAAATACTTCAGTGGGGATGCAATTGAGAAAGAGCCTTCTCAGTCAATGAGAGAGACACACAGCAGTGAGAGCAGCATTTTGCTGGACACACAAACCTTGCCCACTCTCCTGGTACACTTCTGATTTTTGATTATAGGATTTGAAAGTAGATCTTCTAATTTTTCTCTATGCTTAGTTCACCTGTATGACAAAAGCATGCACCAGCCTTTATCTTGGAACAGAAGGAGATATGTTGACATTACTCAAGACATCATTTCCCTACACTGTAGATACCTAAAAAACCCCAAACCAGCCAGACTGAGTTTTAATGGAGCTGAAGCAGATATAGACTTAAATTTTAAATTATTCTTTATGTTGAATCCTGTTTAATAAATTTCTCACTGCATGGAAACTTTTTACATGAGACATTTCGGGGAAAAGCTTTTCAGTACCTGTGCAAGAAGTAAATGATACATAGGACACAGTTTAATGAGGATTCAATCAATAAAAAAAAAAAAAAAATATAAGAAACATCAATAGGAGATTGTACTTCATTTGAACTGCTGTATGATGAACAAGCTTTCAAGATTTTGAGTTACTCAGAGGCTGATTCTGATGTCTTATTTAATCTAATATAAAAGATAGTACTAAAGCGCTTAAAAATATGAAACTGCTCAAGTTGGGCTTCCTACAACTTTTGACATAACAGAAGAGGGATTCATTAGTTTAGAGGTATAAAGCACACACAGTGTGCCATTCTAAGCTTGTTAGACAAACAAATAAGGAAACATAAAACGGCAAAAAGAAACAGTAAATACTAATACACATCTTTCACACGAATTTTGCCTCTTGGACTTCACCACTGTCCGTTACAAAAGTGACAGACATTGTTCTCATTTTAACACATCTGTATAAATCATGGGCAAAAGCCAGTATCAATATTGCTATATCGTGGGTCAGGTTTCAGTGATCTTTTCAATTAAATTTTAGCAAACATTTCTGAGTAACTGAAAAGAATGGTGGCTTTAAGGTCAATTGTAATGGGGCTTTTAAAGTCAGTTCTCCTCCTCTAGAATTCATCCTAATTTCCATCCTCTGAAAAATCTTCAGGAAGAAAGCCATTTCCAAACACTTAAGTGTATTTATTAATCTCATTTCCATCCTAATTATGCAGATTACTGACTAGAATAAACTAATTCACCACATACTCTAATAAAGGTGCTGTTATTGGCAAGCTACTTCACCTGAAGGACCTACACCGGCAACTTGCCCATGAACTTGCATAAAAGCCAGAAGATTGCTGATGTCACCTTTCTAGCACAAGAGCATGGACTATGAAAGGTACCAGCCTCGGCACAGATAGCCCAAGATCCAAATCCAAGCGCAACCTGAGATCCAGGCTTGGCTTGCCAAAGACACAAGTGATCCTCTGATTCATCACACACAGTAAATGCTGACAATAGCTCATAGAATCGTTTGGGTTGGAAAAGACCTTTAAGATCATTGAGTCCAACCATTAACCCAGCACTTCCAGGTCACCACTAAACCACGTCCCTCAGCACCACATCGATATATCCTTTAAATTCCTACAGGAATGGTGACTCCACCACCTCCCTGGGGAGGCTGTTCCAGGGCTTTACAACCCCTTCAGTAAAGAAATTTTTCGTAATATTTAGCCTAAACATCCCCTGGTGCAACTTGACACCATTTACTCTTGTCCTGTCGTTTGTTACCAGGGAGAAGGGACCAACTCCCATCTCTCTACAACCTCCCTTCAGGTAGTTGTAGAGAGTGAGAAGGTCTCCCCTGAGCCTCCTTATCTCCAGGATAAACAGCCCAGGTCCCTCAGCCGCTCCTCATAAGACTTGTTCTCCAGGCCCTTCACCAACTTAGTTGCTCTTCTCTGGACCCGCTCTAGCACCCCAATGTCCTCATAATGAGAGGCCCAAGACTAAACACAGTTCAAGGTGTGGCATCACCAGTGCAGAGTACACAGCAACAATCACCTCCCTATTCCTGCTGGCCACAGTGTTTCTGATACAGGCCAGGATGCCATTGACTGTCTTGGCCACCTGGGCACACTGCTGGCTCATATTCAGCTGCTTGTCCATCAGTACCCCCAGGTCCTTTTCTGCCTGGCAGCTTTCCATCCACTCCTCCCCAAGCCTGTAGCATTGCCTGGGGTTGCTGTGACCCGAGTGCAGGACCTGACACTGGATCTCATTCAGTCTCATCCCATTGGCCTTGGTCCAGCCTGTCCAGGTCACTCTGTAGTGTCTTCTTACCTTCAGGAAGATCAACAATCCCACCCAACTTGGGTGTCATCTGCAAACTTATTGAGGGTGCCCTCAAACCCTTCATCCAGATTACTGATAAAATTTTTAAAGAAATGACCCAATACTAAGCCCTGGGGAACACCACTTCTGCCCAGCAGCCAGCTGCATTTAAATCCATTCACAACTGCTCTTTAGGCCCAGCCAATTTTTTACCCAGCAAAGAGTACACTCATCCAAGTCACGAGCAGACTATTTTTTCCAGAAATCTGTGGAACCGGTGTCAAAGGCTTTACTCAAATCTAGGTAGACAACATCCACAGCCTTTCCCTCATCCACTAAGCTGGTCACCTTGTCATAGAAGGAGACCAGGTTAGTGAAGAAGGACCTGCCTTTCATAAACCCATTCTGACTAGGCCTGAACCCTTGGTTGTTCTGCATGTGTTTCAGGATGACACTCAAGATGACCTGCTTCATAACCTTCCCCAGCACCAAGGTCAGACTGACAGGCCTGTAGTTCCCTGAACCCTCCTTACAGCGCTTCTTCTACATGGGCATCACATTTGCTAACCTCCAGTCAGCTGGGACCTCCTTAGTTAGCCAGGACATCTGATAAATAATGGAAAATGGCTTGATAAGTACTTTCACCAGCTCCCTCCATACACGTGAGTGGATCCCATCCAGCCCCATAGACTTGTCTATATCCAAGTGGTGCAGCAGGTTACTGACCATTTCCCCTTGGCTTACTGGGGCTTCATTCTGCTCCTTGTCACTGTCTTCCAGCTGGAGGACTGGGTACCCTGAAAACAACTGGTCTTAAAGACTGAGGCAAAGGTGGCATTCAGTACCTCAGCCTTTCCCTCAGCCTTTGTCACTGTGTTTCCTCCTGCATCCAACACAGGATGGATATTCTCCTTCGAAATCCTTTTGTTGCTAATTTATTTATGGAAACATTTTTTATTGCATCCTTATCATGGCAGTAGCCAAATTAAGTTCCAGTGAGGCTTTGGCCCTTCTAATTTTCTCCCTTCATAGCCTCACAACATATTTGTAGTCATCCAGAGTTGTCTGCCCCTTCTTCCAAAGGTCATAAACTCTCCCCCCACCCCAAGTTTCAGACAGACGAGCATCCAGTTCTTGTCTGCTGCAAGAGGTAGACCTTCCTGTTTGGCTGGTCAGTTTTCAGGTATCAGAACCTTCAGTGTATCACAAGTGGAGAGAAACTGAAGTGGTTTGATTTGTGCCTGTGAGAAAACAAGAATTAGGCAGCTCAATTCAGAAAAAAAAAAAAGAATCAAATTCAATTTAGGCAGGATCTGCTGCTTCAGGTAATTACCCCTTCAAGAGCTGAACCGCTGTGCACTAATGCATTAGAAGGAACCTCACAGACAACCGAGAAAGACAAGTTCACATTTCTTTACTCAAATGACACAAGAAGACTTGAGGTCAGTGACACCTGAACATAAAGCAAACAAAACTGCATAAATACCTCACACATCTCAACAGCTTCTATCCTAGAGCCTAAAAGTTTTTGCCAATTATGCATTAAGCATAATACCTTCGAAAGTCAGCAGGGTAAACAGCTAAATAATTTATGTTAGCATAAGCAGTGCCCTCTGTCACTGGCAGCATTACACAACTGAAAGGAGGCGGGATAGACACTTCTTGAATACACATTGTGGTTCTGGGATTCCAATTGGGGAAATGAAAAGCTACTTCAAAACCAAGCCTCACACGAAGTGTCCCTGGCAAATATTATTTCTACTGTACATCACAGCAATACAGCCAAAAAATAAATGGAAGTCTACTCTTGTTTGTTCCTGTATGTGGTATGGGAAGGGAAAAAAAAAATTGCACATTTAATACACATTCTGGTTTGATCATCTGAGAAAGCATTAATCATGTCTCTTTGTAGTCATGTGCAGGCTATCTAGTATTTTATGCACAACTGACATGTTCTAAAAGCTAGGTGGTTCAATGGGACTTGCAAAATTTTAAGTTTGCAACACTTCAAACTAATGTGTTACTGTGCTGCAAACAAAAACAGTGTCCATGAGCAGCAGCATTATAAAGTAACTGAAACAGAAAACAGACAGAACTCCAGAGATTTCAAAGTCGGAAAGGGACTGTTACTACCCTCTAGTCCTTATTCGTGCACCACTATGTGATAAAAATCAAGGTGTTTCAGGGTACTAAATAACTCCCAGACTGATAACATGGTTGTAAAGGCAATACACGTTTCAATATAATTAAAGCAGCAGATATCTGCAGAACTTACTAAATTATGAATAAAAGCTACAATAAACTGAAAATGAAATAAAATAACATATGATGTATAAGTCATTAAGAAAGCCACCTCCTTTAACTAATGGATTTCACTAAAGATCATCAAAACCAGTGAAATGCAAGGGAAAAACGAAAAAGCAATAATAAATCCAGAGCAAAGACTGAGAGCAGACACCCAGCTCCAATACAATCACCATCGCTTCTGTATGTGAGTCACACACAATGGAGGAAAATAAAATAAATAAATTGAAACTGATGATAAACCCTTTCACGCCTTAATCAGAACCATGCTTTGGAACAAAAGTGGCAAAAGGATGGAGAAATTGTTTGAGAAAGCAGTAGCAGAAGCTGCTTCAAGGTCTCCACTACGTCAACAGCAGCAAGTTGCTCAAAGCAAATTCTATTTATCATGCTGCAAACTTATTTAATAATGGTGTTTCTTTCAAAATATTTTTACACAAAGTGCTTCAGAGTCCAGAGGAAGGAGGAGAAATAAGAATGCTGAGCTGAAAACACTGAAGCAATAACCGGTGCTTTTAAATAGAAACTCCAACAGCTCGGGAAACTGCTCTTTCACTCTTACCACTTGATTTACTCACTGGAGTGAATTTGTTCACTAAAGCACAAGTCCAACATGCTTTACTCTCAAAAGGGAAGTCTTCTAAGAGAAAACAAACAAACAAACAAACAACAAAACTTGCACTTCGCTATAAAGATAATTTCTCTTTATTCATAGAATGGTGGGGATTGGAAGGGACATCTGGAGATGAATAGAGAATCTTAAGATCAAAGCGTTTCTGATTTTATCACAATGTTTCAATGTGACTACGCAGGCCTTTGACAATGTCTACCACATTTTCTCTACCTAGAAAATTTTCTTATCTTTTGCCTGTTCCATTCCTATTCTTCAGCTAAAGAACTGAAGTAACAAGACAGATTAAATAGCACTGCTACCTCTCATGATGTTTTTCAGGTATATTTAAACCGCCGTCCTTACTAGCTTCAGTACTCTGGCAATGACATGAGAAACACACCTCACTCCATGGCTACAGAGGCCTGGAAAATGTGCATTTAAATCTTGTACATGTTTGTGAATATATAAATTTTTCATAATTCTAGAGAAACTGGCTAGAGATTTTAGGCCGATGAGAGGCTTGCAGCAAAAAATAAAGTGAGTTGTATAAGTCACACCAGAAATCTGTGCAAAGCCCTGAGGGCACAGAGCCAGTGCTCCGTCTAGTGTCACTCCTGATCTGCTCTAAAAATGAAAGCAGCTTCAAGACTGAGAGCTTAATCTCACTGATAGTGAGAGCTTGAAATCCCTGTCAAAGGACCAACAGAAAGAGTAAACTCTCAGTTGGGTGTGTTTTAGGAGGAACGTCTTGAAAATAGGATGATAGTTCTGTTCCCCCCCTGCCCCATCACCCAGGGCCATATTTAAAACGTATAACACTGCTTTTCAAGGTGCTGTACCACACGCTAAAGTAGTTTTACACCACAGCGAAAAGCGCACACAACCGTTTTGCTCACAGGCACCTAGATCGATTTCTAATTGCTACTTCAAAGAGCATGCAGGAGGACGCTGCAACTAGTATGGCTATATCTACACAAGACAAAAAAAACTGAAAAAGCTAAAGCAAATTTGGCATACTGTAGTGAAACTGTCACCCTAATAGCAAGTGATCCCACTTAGAAGAATCGACGAGAAATGACAGTTTTTCCTCAAAAGTCTCCCTGTTTTGTTTTGGTTTTTTCTCTGCTGACTGCAGTAAGAAGTTTCTAAAAAACAAACACCCAACGGACAATATTCTCCAACAGCTGAATATTAACTGCGCATTCCTAGAGCGAGGCAAAAAGCACTCTGTCCTGAGAGCGCTATGTTCAAACAGTTAAATCATCGAAATGTAAAAGCAGAGCTTTGCACTCCCAGATCTTCCTGTTCCCTCCACTGCAGCAGTGCCCAGCAAGCACTGCCCATACACAAAATGGCTCTGAGGGCCACTACCCATTGAGAGGCAGGGTGAAGGCCCAGGAAAGCTGGGAGGAGGCACAAAGATCTAAAGAGAAGACTGTTTTGAGCAGTATAAGTTGGCATTTGTAAGAGGCGGTCTTCACAGCCGTAAGCAGCCAAGCCTGTCCAGTGCAAGAGTTTTTAAAGCTCTGCAGCTGACTGGAATTGTAGTTGCCACTGGTTACGCGTGTGCTTAAGCAGCATTTTGCACTTGTGGTGCCACAAAAATCTACAGTGCCACGTTGCTCTGGCAACAGAGAAAATTGTGTTTCCTCATATCTTTATTTGACCTCAGAATCCTTTTTTTTTTTTTTTTTTAAATAAGGTGAAAGGACAGGCCATACAGCACATCCACGAGAGGTGACAGCCTACATGTTATGAAGTAGGGGCAAAAGTTTAGAAGTGCCAGCCATTCGTGGTGCAGCTTTCTATAGACAGCCACTGCACAAAGCCCTTTCTACCATCACAAAACAGAAGTTTCTGTAGGGGAGAGCAGGAATCAACCTCTTCTTTCAAGCAGGGATTATTGCTACTGGCCACTAGTCACTGACAGCAGAAGAGACAGCTTCATTAGGCCCTGAAATTCCAAAGCAATTGTATAATAAAAACATAAAGTAGCCCCTTTCAAACATTCAAGTCCCATAAAACGTATTTAGAGATGTGGGTGTTTTTTTAAAACTAATTTGTTAAATTCTGCAGACCTGGAATATTTAACTGGACCAGAAGCCCTAGAACTTTCAAATATGCAGGTAACATAATTAAAAGTTAGATATGCAAGTTTAAGTTGGTCATCCTAATCTCCTTTCACAGCAAGTGGAAAGTTTTTACAAAGAGGAAAAAAAGAAAAACGCAAAATGTATTCAAGCAACAACATGTTTCTTAAAACAAAGGTTGTCCTAATGCAAAAATGCCCAAGGAACAAAGAAATGATGAAAGTGCCAAATACTACTTGGTTCTGATACACAGGAACCAAAAGGCATACCTAGACAGGCTGAGAAAGAAAGTCTGCAGAGGGGAATTATTATGTAGGTCTTTCTGTTTCCCATGGGATGAATGTAAAAGATAAAATGTTTAATAGACTAAGGGACATATCAACACTAAAATAATGAAAGTTCGCAGAAGAAATACTCCCCCTAGCTATGGAAAGTAAAATAAAACTGAATTTGGCTCAGTAGCCAAATGACTGAGCGAGGTCAGATAAAAACAAGATGGGTTGAACCAAGTGGTGGATTTACACAGCTCAGACAAAGGTCAGGCAGCAAGAACAACTGGAAATGATCAGTAAAATTTTCAAAAGCACTTTAGGAGCAGACACGGGTTCTTCAGTCATTTGCATGCTCTCACGGCCTGAATATGAAGCAGCAATTATAGCAAGAGAAAGGAGAAGTGCAAGACAAGGACTTTGCCACATCAGGCATAATAAAGGCAGTATGTAAGTCAGTCTACTTTTTCCTTAGAGTAGGCAGATTTTTATGAGATGTGCTTGAGGAATTGCTGTAGGACCTGAATTAACTGGGTACTAGAGAGTTTTCAATCAACATATCCTCTCCAAGTCTTCCAAAGCAAACTGCAGAGACTCTTTTTAATCTGGTCTTCTCATGTGCCAAAGGAAAGAAAAGCCCGAGAGAACTTAAACTGAGTGAATGTGAGGCTGCAGGAGCCAGGAGAATAAATCAGAGAATCTCATCCTAAAACTCAGAAAGTCTCTACAAAACCAGACTGCTGATGACTAGAAATGAGACCAAGAAAGTTGCAAGTCTGTAGACTGTTGCATTGTCTAGCAAAGACACAGAAACGTTGTCAGACAGAGGGATTCCTGGGGGCCTCAAGAACACTGCAGCATTCACAGTGCTTGAGCAACAAGGCATGCCTTTGGAGAGGCAGAAGCACAGAAACATTTCTGATCAAATTTAGTTGAGGAGCTGGACGTAATTAGATTCTCCATCAGAGTGCTGTCTGAGGACAGAAGAACTTGACAAGAACACCACTTTGGAACCTAAGACAGGAAAGGTATACACATCGATAGTCTGAGGGCTGGGTCTGATGAAGGGTTTGGGTGTGCACGGACTAGAGGTTGCAGTCTCTAACTACTACTGCCTGGCTCACAAATTGGGAATGGGAGCAAGATGCAGTTTGACAATGGATTTACAGCAATCTAAGATCACAATGCTGCAAAACGGGCTGCCTCTCTACCCCCATTCCAGGGCTTCTCCTCTACAGAGTCATGTGTTCGCTAGTCCTACCCCAGCTCACAAAACAGTGAACCTGTGACCACAGTCACATAAAAATGCATTCTCAGCACCATCTCTCACTTGATTTCCAACTCAAATAGGGAGACAATGTTACTACCCACACATCTATGTCACCAACTATACTGATAGAAGGGAAGAGGGGAAAAAAAACTTCCCAAAAGAGAAATGTCAAGGAGCAGCAAAGGCTAACTTCTCTCTAAGCCAAGGTTGGACCTCAGCACAGGCAGCATCCTCACCAGCTAGTGCCACAGTCCCAGAGCAGGCAGAATCAGGTGCTTAACAGGCTCCCCTGACAGCCCCAAACACAGCGAGGGAGTAAACCAAGTACCAGGTCTGTTCCAGGATCAAGTCACAAGCAAAAGATGAGGCAGAGACAGGTCTGCAGCCAGGTCCACCTACAACGCAGCTGAAGACAAGCATAAAATCCAAAGCCTGGGCCTAAATGGAGCTCTTGGGTGAGGCTGCTCAGAGGAATTAACACCCAGTGAGGCCCTGATAGGGACTTCTACAGCAACATAGTGTGAGCACCTGCAGTGCATGTAGGTGGTAAGTTTTTGGTAGAGGCAGGGCTGCAGGGGTGGCTGCTATGCAAAGAGGTCAGGGGCTGCCCTGTGCTGAATGCAGCCGGCTCTGCCATGACCTCACTGGTGGCCAAAGCCGAGCCAATCAGCCATGTGCATGCTGCTGGGAAAACACAGTTGAGGAGAGGCAGAAAACATCAGGCAGAACAGGGGGGAAAAAAAAAACCCACCAAACTTACAAGCAAGAGACAACAGGGGGAACACCAAGGTTCAGAAAAGGAAGTAGTCCTCTGTGGTGCTGCAGCAGATACCATGGGGGTCTGAGGAGGAGATGCTGCCAGAGAATATATCCGCACTGCAGCTTGGGGAAGACCCCATGTTGGAGCAGCTGGACACTTCCAGAAGGAACTGACACCTGTGGAGAGCCCATCCTGGAGCAGATTTTTCCTGAAGGACCGCAGCCCATGGAAAGACCCACGCTGGAGCAGGGGAACAGTGTGACGTGGAGGAGGGAGCAGCAGAGAGTGTTATACACTGAAAGCAATTCCACATCCCCCCTGTGCCCCAAAGGGTGGAGGGGAGAGGAGACAGAAATGAACGACAGAAGTCGACCCTGTTAAAACAGGGGGAAGGTTTTGTGGTGGTGTTTTGTTTTTCACAACCCAAATCTGTTTTAACTGGAATAAAGTAATTTAACCCAAGCCGAGTCTATTTTACCTGTGACTGTAACTGGTAAGCAGTCTCCCAGTCTTTACCTTAACCCATTAGCCTTCTCCATCCCTATTTTCACCTCCCACTTGCTGAGGAGGGACAGTGAGTGAGCAGCTGGGTGGGCATTTGGCTGACAGCCAATGCTAACATCAACTAATTTATCATCTCCAAACGCTTTCCAAATGTACCAGCCCTCTTCCCCTAATCCTACAGTTTGTGCAAAGAGCTAGAAAGAGCTATTTTACACATAATGATGAGCAAAACAGTGGCTTCCTTGGGAAATGGAAATTAAATAAACTGTAATTCATTGAAATAATTGGTTAATGTATTTTAATGTATTAATTAGATTAAAATTAGGCAACAGAACTAAGAACTGTAAGAAAACATCTCTCTCTTCAGTCTAGAGTCCCAAATCCTCTCCTGCAAATGAAATAGAGCTACATTTTGAGAAAAAAAACCCAACACTGAGAACAGCTCACTGTCTCCTTCAGAGAAACGTGAGTGAAAGGTGTCACAGTGGGCTACCGTTAATTGCCTTCTTCTTAAAACAGTAAGCCAGCAAATAGGAGACCTGAGGTCAATGCTTAACTGAGCCTGACAGGATTCAAATTTATATTTCCTGCTTCCTCAAGGCATACCTTATCCCTTTGCTATCTATGGCTGAATGAGTGAAACTTTCCAGGCACTCTGGGCCACAGTGCAGAGGAGAATGCAATAATCAGCCTGTTAAGTCTGGTTGGTGATCATGAGTTCTGCTTCCTCCTCCTGTAAAGTCACTGAAGCAAATAGAAGCATAGTCCAAAGCATGGAGTTCAGGACTTTCTCTCCCAGCTGAATGCCCCAGTCAGTACACTAATGCTCCCCTTGTACTCTTTCTTTTGATCAAAGATTCTTCAGATTCTCAGTCATATACTAGACCCTTTTAAGGGAGTGGAGCCTGATTCAGGCTGGGAAAACAGCTTCCACTCAGCATTCTCTCTGCTTTGGTAGGAGAATAACAAAAGTTAAAACTCCTTCAGGCTGAGGAGGGAATTTACACTGGTCACACACAGTCTCTCAGCGTGTGTTCTAGCCAATTAGGCTGTAATACAAAAGATGTGTAGGTGGACTGTCACACCATTCTTGCAGCTTTCGAAAGGATATGCTCAAATTTGCTTCTTGTGAAAGAGCTCCTGTAAGCAGACATCAGCTGAAGTCTATTTGATCTGATTAAACTCCTGAAAGTAGGAAGAATGACTGCCCATTTTCTGAAACTTTATTACACCGGGGGCATCTCAGTGCTAACAGATCCAACTTGGGAAGAGCAAAGTTCAAAACCAACTCTAGGTCCCCTGAACCTGCCACATCAATGGAGAACAACCAATAGGGAAAGATGCTTAAGGTCCTAGCTGTGATGGGCTGTGCTTTTTAAAAGGAATTGACCCTTCTGATACATGCTTCTCCAGCACTCGACTGGATGATCCTGTTCAATTTTCAAGCTGAAAAAATACAGCTTTACTTCTTTGATTTATCAACCAACTTTGCTTGCAGCTTTATCCAAGTATAGGAATAGTTTATCAGCTTTCTTGTCCGTCATGTACTAACCTTTCTGCCAGGCAGCTTGACTTCCAGAGTACTTTAAAAAAATGCATTGTCCTCATTCAGAGATAAAATTACACCACATGAGCATTCATGATAAGCAGTATGCCCACCTCCATGAAAAAAATTCCCAAAGAGCATTTTTATTCAAAGGAAAGAGCAAACAATGAAAACTTGGAATGTCCAAATAATGAATCAGATACTTCAGCAGCAGGTCTGACCCTAGCCTTTCCTTCTACATCTGCAAGTTGCTGCTAGGCCAGCATTAACAGTTCATTAAAAGACTTCTCTCAATTATATCCCGTTGACCAGTATTGAAAAAGCCTAATTGAAGGCAGGTCTGTCCCTTGACAGAGGAAGCCCACACTTTTTAAGTATTCTGTTACCTGTCTCAGCAGAATCAATCACAGCTCTGATGTACAGCAAGAAGACCCTTGTCTGCAGGTGTGTTCTAATGATGCCAGTGTAGGCAGCAGGCTCAGGGTCTTAGTAATAACTCGCATCACCCCTCCGCTTTAATCAAAGCCCTTTCACTTCAGCTTATCAATCTCAAAACCACCATCTTTAGAAACTCAGGCTTATAGGCACGCAGATTTGCCAGAGACTTTTAAATTACTGTCCCTAAATTGTGAGAGAGGTGCATTCCTTTGGTATTTCCAGCACTTTTTGCCTTCTTCAGCTGCATTCTCTGCCCATATCCACATAGCACTTCAGCATGAGACCAAGATGCACATGCTTTCCCCCAAGTTCCCCGATACCCCTTGAAGAAACTCAGTGGCATAAACAAGGAGGCAGCCACGTGCAGTGCAAGATATCTCCCCTGATCCCCATGCAGCCTGTTCAGGGATCTGTGTTCAACCACCCTCGTACTGCAGAAAAGAGGCCAGGAGAGTGCATCTCACATGCCTACAGGTTCAAAGCAATTTCATCCCACCACTTCAGCCTGTGGCAGAATGGGAGAGCTCTCCACTTAGGTATGTAAGGAAAACTTAAATTTGTACCACCCTCACCTTCCAAATCAAATCAAGTTTTAACAAGAGTGTCCCAATTATTTAGAACTATGTTATCTATGTATGTGTCATGATTTTACTTGGAATGGCTGCTGCTTTCTGCAGAGAATTTAAACTACACAGTAAGTTCACATGTGTACGTGGTCTAAAAAAGCAGATTCTGAACTAAACTGCCAGTTCATGATCAGAACTGGGATGAATGATGATGTTTCAAGCTATTTTTTCCTGCAATTGCAGTCTACCATGCATCAGTTCAGGTACAAGTAGGATATGGATATCAAAGATAGCAAAAATACCTGGAGAGCCCAGGTACTGTAAATCATGGTGCAGGTACTACAGTGGGTGTACACAAAAACCAGCTTGGGTTCAGCAGAGTTTGCCAGTCTGATCTGTGCGCTGACCCTCTCAGACCTGGTCTATCTCCACAAGCATCAGTGTTGTCTCTGCCCCAGCCTACTTAACTTCTCCACTTTCTAGTGAGACCCATTAGTTTATACATGGTGCTGGATGAGGCTCTTAGCTAATGTGTAAACCAGACAGTCCTCACCGAAAGAATGAAGAGCTCCTTTTAATGCTATTTGGCAAGCAATTATGGCAACTAAACAGTTAAGCTGGACAGCAACTCATTAAAATTTTCCATGGCTTCCAGACAGCTGAAGAGGAATATCTTGGCTTTTTGCTTTTTTTCCAGGGCTTCCTCTTTTTAATAAATAATTCACTGCTTGGACAGTATTCAGCAGAAATCAGTCTTTAATTAAAATTTGACAAAATACTTTCCTTATGCTGGCTGACTGGACTTCCCTAAACAGTCTCATTATCCTTCCTTGATGGAGTAAACAGCACTGCTACAGTTTTCAGGAGTAATTTAATATTTTTGCTTTTACTACTAAAGGCACCTTCACATTAATTTCTTAGCTTGGAATCAATGCGCGCACCATGAAGACAACACAACTTTCCTGTAATAACATTAGTTGTGCCTGTGATGAATTACTTTTGGGTCCTAATAACTCTCAGCATAGGTTTCTTTTCCTCCCGCCTCACTGCTTGTAATGTTTGAATTTTTTTTTTTTTTCCTTTTTGGATGATGTCAAATAACGCTGCTTTGGATCTTTAAAGCACTTAATTTCTGAGCTGATTTTGTTTCTTTCTAAGGTGGAACAAGACACTTTTGGACCATTATAATTTCTCTTTTCTTTCCATTCTTTCTTTTTTTCTTCCCACCCCCCCCCCTTTTTTTTTTCTATCTTATGCCTTTTAAGAAAAAACTTTCTAATTGAAATTTTACTAGTTTTTTTTTTTCCTGCTAGGGGTGGGTTT
>JANIMW010003639.1:0-18064 GCA_024582635.1 Todiramphus saurophagus
CTCTAATGTTTATCATGTATAGATGTCTGTAGGTATACTTAACATATTTTTAGTTATCAGCCATAACTCAAACACTTAAGATTGGTTACTAAGGTAAATGCAACTAAAATTATAGCAAAATTTCTCTACTGCAAACATATAGATTTAAATATGCTTTGGGTTAAAACATGAATTTGGCCATCAGACTAATTTATCGTTGATGATTTGGTTGCCTTCTAGTATCACAGAGTCATTATTTGTTTGATTTAGTTGGATGTAATTGTCATCTTCTGAAGATGTGAGCAATTGAGCAATCTACCATCTTCCAGCCTCAAAGTGGAAGAGGGTGGATTTAGATTAGAAATTAGGAAGAAATTATTCACTGGCAGGGTGGTGAGACACTGGAACAGGTTGCCCAGGGGAGTTGTGGATCCTCCATCTCCGGATGTTTTCAAGACCAGGTTGGATGGGGCTTTGAGCAGCCTGGTCTAGTGGGAGATGTCTTTGCCCATGTCAGGGTGGTTGGAATTAAATGATCTTTAAGGTCCCTTCCAATCCAAACCATTCTGTGATTCTATGATAAGTTCCTGAGCACCTGGAAGAACCTCTACACGGTTCCATGAGTCACGACAGACCTTTTCCCTACTGATAGATGGGCTGGAGTTCTGTGTGAAGGGAAATGCTGAAAACAAACCTGCCACTTACTGAAACCATCTTTCAGAGCAGAAGGTTTTTCATTTTGGGCAGTTACTGGCTTGAGAGCAGCCCTGAAGAAAAGAACTTGGGAGTGCTGGTGGATGAGAAGCTTACTATGAGCCATCAGTGTGCTCTTGCAGCCCAGACGGCCAATCGTATCCTGGGCTGCATCAAGAGAAGCGTGGCCAGCAGGTCGAGGGAGATGATTCTCCCCCTCTACTCCGCTCTGGTGAGACCTCACCTGGAGCACTGCATCCAGTTCTGGAGCCCCTGTTACAGGAAGGAAATGGATGTGCTGGAACGTGTTCAGAGAAGGGCCACGAGGATCATCAGAGGGCTGGGGCACCTCTCCTGTGAGCACAGACTGAGAGAGTTGGGGTTGTTCAGTCTGGAGAAGAGAAAACTCTGGGGAGACCTTATTGTGGCCTCCCAGTATCTGAAGGGGGTTACAAGAAAGCTGGGGAGGGGCTTTTTAGGCTGTCGGGCAGTGATAGGACTGGAGGGAATGGATTGAAACTAGAGATAGGTCGATTCAGGTTAGACATTAGGAAGAATCTCTTCCCCATGAGGGTGGTGAGACACTGGAACAGGTTGCCCAGAGAGGTGGTGGAAGCCCCATCCTTGGAAGTTTTGAAGCCCAGGCTGGATGGGGCTGTGAGCAACCTGCTCTAGTGGGAGGTGTCCCTGCCCATGGCAGGGGGGGTGGAACCAGATGATCTTTAAGGTCCCTTCCAACCCTGACAATCCTATGATTCTCTGTTTTTTGGGTAGGGGGTGTGTGTATTGTCTCTTTGGAAAAAAGCCTTTTTGCCACAGGAAGAGTAATGGCAGCGTCCTCAGCGGGCTGCAGGAGGATGAGGGGAGCGCGCTTGCAGCATTTCTTTGCAGCGTAATTGCAGCAGCAATGAACCATGAATTCAGCCTAATTAACATAACTGGAACCACCGCAATCATGCTGCCATTCAATTTAGTTTTTTTGAACATTCTGGTGAAGGATAACGGTTCTGCTGGTTTATTGTTGAGATGCTGTAGAGAACCGTCCACTCGCTTTCTTGCTGCTGTCTTGATGGATTTTTATTATTTCAGGGTAACTAGGGAACTTCAGAAATGGAAGATCATTGGCTTACTGGTTCCATTACTGAATCTACAAGTAATTCTGTATTGCTTCCTGTAAGAAGTAATGAAAACGTTTAGTACACTATAAAACTCGGGGTAAACATACTAAATTTCAAAGTTAGACACAGGTTCTGAATTGTAATGGGTAATGAATGGCAAATAATTCTGGAACTATTTTGAGTTAAGGGCTGTATTCCCAGAATTTTAAAAATAGCATTTTCTACTACTCTGTGTAAACACTACACCTAGAAGAAACGTTTTTGGTTTGGTTTTATTTGGTTTTGGTTTTTGGGTTGTTTTTTTTTTTTTTCCTTTAGAAAAGCCCGGAGTTTTTTAATGTGTTACTTAGTAAAAAATGATTTTCTATTGTTGCCATTGGTTGTGCTACAGTAAAATCAGGAAGCCACGGAAGCAGAACAAGTACCACTGGTCTTGGCAACAGGGGTAAATATCCAGTGATTTTGGACAGAGAAGTGAAAGGACCGCTGAAAACAGCAATAGCTGGTAAATAGGAGAGCTGGGACTAGGTGTCCTGCGTCTCTATTGGCCATTAGGCAAGAGGTCCTTAATGGTGGCACTGAAGCCACTTCAAAATGATACACAAGCAGGAGTTACTTCTGCCATTTGTGACAGAACTGTGCTAAAAATCGTGGGAATCACTGCCCTGCTATTTTCTGCTCTTGAATAACTGCAGAAAGGAGAAAGTAACCCATTTCGCTGTGGCTGATTTGATGTAGCTACAACCAGGGTGTTTTAGCACACCTCCATGGAAATCTGCTCAAGATCAATGCAGTAGCTGGTGGTTTTTAATGACCTTAATGTGCAACAAAACAGATCAATCGGATTTACAACACTTTTCTTTAAAAGCAGTTACGTAGACAAGTTTTGCATTAGGAGTCAAAATGTTAAGTTTGGAAGTGGTTCGTAACTACTAGAGGTGATTCCATAGTTTCCTGCTCAGAATATCTTCCGTATATTACATACATATACACACACATATATGTGATAGGGTCCCAGAGAAGTTGTGGATGCCCCCTCCCTAGAAGTGTTCAAGTCCAGGCTGGATGGGGCTCTGAGCAACCTGCTCTAGTGGAAGGTGTCCCTGCCCCTGGCAGGGGGGTTAGAACAGGATGATCTTTAAGGTCCCTTCCAACCCAAACCACTCTGCGATTCTATGATAATTTTTTTTTTTAAGTCTGAGCTGCTGAAATAGACAGTTCTGCTTCTTCTGAAGGATAGTTATGTTGAGAGAGGTTGCTTCCGTTAGGTAGGACCAGTCGGCTGAGAGCGCAAGACCACGAGTTATGGCTGATGGTTTAAGCAAGTTGCTGATGGAGGGAGCAGGTGCCTGGAGGTGGCATGAGTGTGGTGTTTAATGCTGCCATGAGGGCCGGTTGTTTGCAAACTCTTTGCATTGCAGATTTTAGTAGTTGATGTTTTTTTACACCAAGATGGTCTGTAGTTCAGTGGCCTTACCTGGAAGCAGTGGCTGGTATGTATGACTACAGTATCATTTGAGAAGGTGAGGTGGTCTCCCAGATAATTGTTTGATAGAAGGCCTTGTATCTATAGTCTAATAATCCCTGACCAGTGTCTGTTCTGGAAGGACTCCAATGTCACAGGTTGGATGGCTGTATCATCAAATCATTTAGGTTGGAAAAGACCTTTAAGATCTAAGAATCCAACAACGGCTTGAGGGCAAGTGTTGCTGGAAGAATGAGATACAGTAATTTCAGGAAAATACTCTGAGGTGGTTTTCTCTATGTTGAGGATCATCTGCGTTTTATCTTGGGTATTACTTCAGCCCTTTTCATTCATGTGGCTGAATCAGAAAATTCGATATTCATGTTGACTCCCAGACTCTAGATTTCCATTTGTTCATGACTTTTTTTCCCCCGATGATGTTAGCTCAGGAAGCTGATTGTTACACTTTTCACTCCAAGCATCTGAGTATAAATTTAGCATTAGAGAACTGCAGACCTTTTTAAATACCCATCTCAGTCATCTATTGCTTCCTTCTGTGTCCTGATGTGACCCTCAGTCAAGATCTGAGATCATACAAAGCTCTTTCCTATGTTTCCCCTGGAGTTAGTGTCTTCTGAGAAGTGGACATTTCCTTCAACTTCCTTTTTCTGCTTGTAGTACAAAACCTATATTATTTTTCACCAAAACCTTATTTGTAAAGGTTCGCTGCCTGTCACCATCCAATGCATGTGTAACAAAAGAAAGCACTGGCTCTCAGCTGGTTGGATGTTCAGGGTAGACTCATGGGTTCGACTCATGGATGTACTGGTAGGTTTTGCAAGGCCTCAAGGGCTCACAGAATTCAAATGTGCACCTGGAATTTACTTAATAAGAGTAACAAGCCCTTACAGGCTTAAATGCTTTATAAGATGCACTCTTTCTCTTAGGGGATCGTATCTGAGCACGTATCACAGCTTAGCTTAGCATTCTGTATTCAGAGAAACATAGGTCCAGCAATACAGTGAGATAGTTTTTAAGAAGGTAGTTAAATGTATGTAAACCTAAATGAATGCTAATAGTCGGACCAGCTCAGCACCAGTGATACTTCTGGTGTCCGAATGTTGAAGGTGGGAGGTGATCTGGGGGGAGAAGTCCAAGCATGGTGTGTAGAACAGAATGACCAGCTGATGAGCCACCTGCTCATCACATGTCCCTGCTCACTGCAGCAGGGTTGGACCAGATGACCTTTAAAGGACCCTTCCAACCCAAACTAGTCTGTAGTTCTAGGAGTTGTTTCTCTTATTTAGTCAACTCCTGGATTGCTGATACAGTTTTTTGCAAGTTGTAACTTAAAAGTAACACGTAATTAGAATGAAGAGTACCCAGTGTAGACTCTACCCCCGTGGTTTTCCATTAATCTGTGATTAACATCCTGTGTGTAACTCAAGAGTAGAGTACCGGAGTACACATTGTATCATTATTGAGTAAGAAAGTGAAAAAATCTGACAGTTTCACCTTCTTCAGCAGTGACTCTTCTTCACTTTTGCCTATGAACAAGCCACAGTGGCCGCAGGACGGCCTGGCAAGCTTGCCCTCATAACCCTTGGGTTTAGGTGTCTGTTAATCATTCTCTTCTCAGAAGACTTAATACACATTTTTAGCTGAGACTCTCCAGTTGGATGTGTATTAAAGGTGGGGTCAAGCAGAGGGCTGGCTGAGGCTGAGGAAGAGTTGAAGGAAGTTCAGAGAATAGCTGAAGTGGTTGGTTCCTGGAAGACCGAGTCTATGAATCATCCATTTGGAAATGAAGGAGGAGAAAGCAGTGCCAATTAAATATCACGAAAGGTTATGATAAGCATCTTAACTATGGGAAGAGATCACAGTCTTTCAGTATCTTTACTCCCTGCAGCTGCAATATGTAAACTCAGGAAGATGACTGAACATTGATACTTTAAAAGTTCAATAGTCAACGCTTGTTATTGAATGCAGTTGCTGAGAATTGACAGGAGAAAATATTTCTGAGAGGAGTTTCCAAGTTGAGATCATATTTCTACTTTAGTGTGCAGCAAAACCAGCGTATTTGAATGGCTGTCAGCTCTGGTAGAAAAAGAGAATAACTGCTCTGTGGTAAAATATTGCAAAGGAAATAATCAGTCTCCTTCAGAACTGGTATATTTTGTTGTTGTTCATAGGTGCAAATTCAAAAGCGACTCAGACCAAATGTCAGAAGTAATTTGAGTGTTTGGTATTTTGAGTCTAATTGCACTATTTCCACAAAAACTCTTGCACGTATTCCTGGCTGCTTTTTAAACATTTATATACATACTTCCCTGCCTTTTATATGAATTTGTGAAAATAAGGTCCTTGAAGACACTGCAAAAATCAAGTCGGTCATTCTTGCTGAAATAAATGGATCAAAAAATGTTAAGGAAATACATCTGTAAACAAATACAGACGTTTTCTCTACACGCTGCTTGAAGATGTTTTCAGGCTGTTTGAGTGCAAAATAATTGCCAATTTTCGCCTTCGATATCTATCGCTGTGTTAGTACTATGAGATTTGTTCTTGTAATGATTCATTGCTAGGCACTGAACAAGTAAGTTAAGGAATATTTTAAGGAGAGGCATATAGGGAAAAAACCCCCAGAATTCTTCATGAAGCATTTGTTCCGTGTATGTTGTGGAGGTAGCTTTAGTAGAAATAATGAGCAGGGAAAGCCATAAGTAAATGGGGAAAAAGAGGTCATGGTGATTGATCTGTTGAAAAAAGGAAGCTGAATTTTTTTTGTTGTTGTTGTTTTGGGGACGGTGACCTAATGCAATTCTTGGTGAGCGGACCCCAGCTGTCGTTGTTCCTGCTGCCTTGTCAACCACGTGGTCCTGATTAAGGAGGTCATGTTAATACCAAGTCTTTTCTTCATCCATAGATCTTGTAGGTTGTCACCTGCCCTCATCTCAAGCCTCAACAGCACCTGTTGTCCCAATATCTCCCTGCCCTTTAGCCAGGTCTATTTGCTGCTGGTGTCTATCTGTCTGCTTCTGCTGTTGTTCGGTGACATCAGCCAGGGAACCACACCTGTCACTTGCTGATTGGTGACGGGGAGAGCCAGGCTCTGAGACATGAACCCCAAAGCCTTTGGCTGCAGCAGTCTCTGCCCCCAGCAATTTTCTGAATATCCAAAGGAGCACATCCCCACAATGAAAAAAAACAACAACAAAACAGCGCTTTGATTAATTTTGAGGTGATTGGCTCTTAAGAGGCTCTGAAAATGGTTTTCAGTTAACAGTAAAAGGCACATATTGATGAATATAGTCAGTGACTTCTTGCTCAGTCCCATTATTCTCCTGTAATTCATATGCATAAGCTCAGATTTCCAGTGATCTCACCGTTTACTAAAATCCAAGGTACTTAGAGGTTAATGTTTTTATTACTTTCTGGTGAGAGTTTCATCTCCTGTTTTCATCACAAAGCACAATAAAGGAAAAGGAGGAACGTGCTTCCAGAAAGCACCCAAAGGGTACAGATGATCCACCAAGAATTAGTTGAAAGCTCTTGTGAGAGCTGGAAATTTCCTGAACGCTGTTTTGGCATGAACACCTCTGAATATCTTCTCCTATTCATACTCAGAACTGGTTTCAATGCCAAATATTGTTGATTGACACATTGGGTGTTTGAGTTGCCCACTGTGCTACGAGCCCTTCTGCAACATGGCCAAACCCCTTTTTAGCCACTGTGATTGGAGTGTGCTTAGCATTGCTTAGCATCTCACATCACCAACGCAGTAGCCTTTCTGTATGCCCAAGAAGAGCATAATAAAATATAAACATAAATAAACTATAAATGTGAATAAAATACAACGAGGATGTGTTCTCTTCCTGTAGTAAGGAAACTTTTGATTTGGAGAGGAAGGAGAAAAAAGGTCTGGGTAATACAGACAATAGAAAAAGATGTGCAAGATGAAATGCTGATGTTATCACAGAAAGATTTCTGAGAACGAAGGGTGAAACAGCAGCATAATGACATTAAAACAATGATGGGATGTTTGTGCTTATTCACACGAGTACTGGTGAACACCTCTTGAATTAATCATGCAGCCCTCCTTCTGTATACAGTCATGTACCTTACCTCCAAATCAGAGCCAGTTATATTAGAATAGCTGATTACACTCAAATAATGGAGATCCCCCCCCCCCCAGAAATCAGTTCTATAAAAAAACTGTCTTATTTTAAGAATTCCGACTTGAGACAAATAATCCAAAATTGATGCTTGATTGATGCTAAAGAACCAAACACAATTTATTGCTTGTTCAAAATTGCAGTGAGAATACTACCATTCTGTTTGAAGGGCCTTCTAAAAATATTCTAGTAGTTACTAGTGGTAAGTTTAGTTGGAGGTATATACATATTTGGTATCAGAATTTAAAAAAAAAAAAAAAGCAGAGCAAAAAAAAGAAACTCAGTGCTTTTATAGCCGTGGGGCTTAAAGATCACTTCATTGTCACATATGGGATGTGGAACATGAAATTGTCTGTCCAAACTGCTTCTGAAAGTTACACCTCTAATCTTTCCAGTTTTTAGAATATACATAAAATATTTGTATTAGTATACTCAGCAGTATCATTTTAAGCCCTCTCTTCTTGGTGCAAAACGTTTTTTCCTTAATGCATCAGCATGAATAAATGCAGACAAAAAGCTGAAGTTAAATTCTATGTCTTGAGTCCACTTTGGCCTGTGGACTGTCACAGGGGTGGGTTGGGTTTTCTATTAGCGAAGGACTGCGAAACATGAAAGTCCAGCTCTGTGCTGCGGCTGAGATTAGATCTGAATGCAAGGAAAAGCAACAAAGGTCCACAAAATATCTGAAATCTGCAAATACTTCCTGTACTTAACCTACACTTTCATTGCGTGACTGTAAAGAACAGCAAATCTTTGTTCTTTTCCTTCTCGGTTCCCATTCAGTCAGTTCAGAGACACAGGAGAAAGGTTTCGGGGAGCAAACTTGTTATCAGTCTTCCTACAGTTTCCATCTGATTCTGTCAACAGTAAGTACATCAAAACCACGAGCTTACAGAGCCACTTCTAAACATCAAAAAAGTTTTGTAAAAATCATGTATATATACACACACATATAATATATCTAACATGCAAATGAATATAAACATAATTTATGAGTGTGAAATTCTTTTATATCTTTGAAGTTTAGCTGATATTTTAGTTGGTAAGAACCTAAGCTCTGCTTTTGGTTTCGAGAGGGAATTACACCTGCCTTAGGTACAGTTGAGAAAAAGCAAGTGTTTTATCTTGCCAAGATCCCAAAATGTTCAAGTGGGATAATGAGACTTCTAGAAAGTCATTCAGGTTTGTCTATTTATGGAAACCTGTTAGGACATTTCTTGGGCCTGTGTTACAGAAGGTTCTGCTAGTCATCATTATTTAAGAAAAAGAGAAGAAAGTCTCAGAAATGCTTCGGTGAGAGAAGCAGGAAGGTGTTGATTTAGCAACCTCAAGTTGGTCTGGTGGTTCTGTGCCCAGGTAGGACCATTGGCCATAGGTTCAGTCATTTATAGAGAGAGAGCAGAGAAGGCTTATAGCATACATAACTTAGAGCTGAAAACATGGCAAGAGAAATGATTCATGGCTTCTCACAGCTCAGCTCGTAGTAATTTGAATCTGAAATAAATTGAGAGTAATCCTGTTTATGGGTCATCAGATAGAGGTATTATTAAAGATACTCACTAGGAGCACCTGTATGTAAAGCCATGTTATACTTGCTCGGACACTCTGTATCGGACCTCTCTGTCTCAAAACAAAATAGAAGATATAAATATATGTAATGTCCCAATCTTCACGCTTACTCTTTTTTTTTTTTTTTCATCTCAACAAGGTTACTTGTTTTAGAAACCCTTCATAAGAGCCATCCATTCTTTTCACTTAAAAGCCATTCTTATGGCGACAAACCACTGTTCTTCCGTTTAGATCTGTATTCATCCATTTAAACTCTAAAGCTTTCCAGCTTACTTCTTGCATTTATAGCCAGCTGGCTGCTGTGTGTAATATGAACGTATTCTGACGTTTTGTCTTGTTTAACCCGTAATTGTACCGTTCACTGCAAGCCACAGCTCACCTGCATGTATTTAGCATTGACTGGGTAAGTTCCCAGAGTTGCCATCGCCTCGCCGATGTACTGCGACTAGAGAAAAGTGACATCAAAAATACAAACCCAACCTCCACCCCAAAACACCCCCACACCAAACCCAAACTCCCTCCTGGAATCAAGTTGGGGAGAATGAATCTGTTCAAGATGGTGGGTCAGAGCTGAGCCAGCTCACGTGGGATCCGTGCCCACTTTTTGGCATTTACAATAAACTTTGGAAGGCCTTTGTAACACGAATGTTTTAATAGTAAGTGGGGAGGGGGAGGCCAGGCAGGGGAGAAGGACACGTGCACTTTATTTTTTTTTTCCCCCTCATGAATACTAGATTGCTGATTTTTCCAAAGGTAGTCTGATAAGCTGTACCTTTAGGAGTGGATTTCCGAAGCCAAGATGTCAAAGAAATTCACTGCAAATGAAATTCTGAAATTTCTGCCCTGAGTTACTCAATCAGCAGTGAGAAGCTTCCATTCCAAGAAAACAGGAATATTAAAATTTGTTAGCATACTTTGGCTTTGTGAGGAATAACACCGTATTATTATTCTCCTCTTTATGAAGCGTGCTGGGTTCTACGAGAGGCAATAGAACCGTTAATTAATAGTAGTAGTCCTGGCTAACGTCATAATAAGCAATACAACATATTAAAGCACCTTTATTCTTGCCAGCTATCGGGAGGAACTTTTACAGATCTGAAGGGCCCGTTTGGTTTGTTTACATACAGAGCTGAAGCTGGTATGTGTTGCTTCCAGTGGAACTGCCGGTGGCAGGGGCTGTTCCAGACTTTCCTCCTTGACTCCGGCGGTATTGAATTTCCCCGACTGTTGTGTGCAGTCAGTAATAGACCATCACTGCTTCAGGCTCTTTGGGATAATAGCGGGTACAACCCAACCCAGCGTAGCCCCCAAAGTCTGCAGGTTACTGTCATAAAAATGAAAATAACTGAAATTATATATATCAGAAGCAATTTTCCACGACGGAAAAGGTGGTCAAGGAATGAAAACCGTGCCTTCAGGTATATTACCCAGCAGAACAACAAAAAAATGTGCTGGGCTTTAAATTGCACTAGCAATCTGGAAAGGATTTTCTGACTGGAGCTGTGTTAAGTGTTAATAGTGAAACCTGGGTACTTTTTCCTTTGATCTCTCCTCGAGCTCATATAGAATAATAGGATCAAAATAAAAGGCCATTTATATGAACACCTTGCTCTTTTGATCTTGGCAGAAAAAAATCCGTCTGCAGCTACAACTTCGTGAACGGTTCGTCTGCTCCTTTTAGTTGGGCCTTCTAGTTTATCATAATGTTTAATAAACGGTGTCACAGCCAATTTTTTTGGTGTAGTTTTTGAACTTAGTTGTCATTTTTGCCCTAAGAGCCTTTAACTTCACTTTCAGAAGAACTGAGCATAAGGTAAGCGGGTCCTGTAAACTGGTGGCCTGTGGTCAGTTGTGCACAAGTATGTTGAATATATGAGGTAAACGTTTATGTGCTGATATATTTCAAAATACGACGTTAGTTGTTCTTTGGCCACTTCAAAACTGTTAAATTAGCGTAGGCTGAGTAAGAGAGGATATATGGTTACGTGACCCCAGACGTAGCTGGGGTAATTGTGGTTATTATAGGTGGTAGGTTTTGGATCCCCACTTTTTCCATCAGGAAAGTGATGCTCGAGTGGGAACCGAGCTCATCTCTGCAGGAAAGACTCTGGGAGTATTACAGCTGGTAGTTAGGGATCCCCTTTGCTTTTATGTGGTGATCTACAAGACAGATAATCCACAGATGAGCATGAGTACCTTTCAGCTCTTTATTCCCTGGGGTTGCTGGTCAGGAGTGTTTCTTTGGGGGTCATTACTGTGAGCACTTAAACTAGAGCCGCTGCTTCATGCTCTTTCAAATCTCCTATTAAGATTCTTCTCCACCAAAGGCTCTGACTGCATGGAAACAGCTGAGCTGTGTTTATTATGATGATTGATGGTGTCTCATTGTGATCCCTGCTTCAGTTGTCGTAACCTCCAAGAGTAGAGGAGATGGGCACGAAGCACCGTGCCAAATAAAAGCAAATAAACTGAAGTCCTGCAGTTCACCAATGTCATAATTGCTGCTGTCCAGGAAGAGGGATTAGCGAGTGTGAAGAAACACTAGCTAGGAGAGATGCAGTGGCCAAGCAGTATATTGGGTGTCAAATGTCTCTCTCAAGCTTTGCATCCCACTGTAATTTATATTTAGCTATTAAGCTTATTAGACAGAACCAGTCAGCTTGTTGTGTGCCACGTGCGGGGCACACCGCTGGGTAAGTGCTGGGGAAGTGTTTGGGCTCTTGCTGACATGGCTGCAGTTGAGGTTGCCTCACGTGAGCTATCCTCCAGCAAGTTTTGTTGCAGACTTAGCTGGGTCTCTGTAGTCTGCCATGAGGCAGGAGTATTCCAGAGAGCCATAACCGTGGCTATAACCTATTCTTATAAAGTGGAACAGTGGAGTTCATTACGTGCAATAAAGATACCAAGCTAGTTTGAGCACCAGAAGTAGCGTGGACATCTTCGTGCAGTGCTGCAGTAGGATTAACGCATCCTGCTGAGATCAGGTCTCCATGCTAATGCAGCTGCTCTGCCTCCAGTCCTTCTGCTAATTAGTACAGAACTGCTGTAAGAAAGTTTGCTGCTGTAGTTGTCTAAAAGGCAGTTTTCTGTCCGACTCTTAATTTGAGCAGAATACGTGACCCCGCTCATCTCTTACCAGTTCTCGCTTCATATCCCAGAATTCGTACCTACCTTTTGCATCGTTTAAAGGGGGGGGATGTGGGACTCTTCGGACAAGGACTACAAGTGAAGGAGCAACACAGATTCGTAGTTTTTTCTCCTTACAGTAAAAATGTGATTGCCCTGGTTTTGTGGTTAGCATGAAACAAATCGTCTCTGTCATGAAGTCAGTGGGGTATGAGTTAATACGAGGTAGTAAAGGAATAATACTCAAGTGGAACAGCAAAGTCTCCAGTCTGTATGACAAAACCAGTAAGATCCTGTTGCAGTCTAAGGCCCTGCTGCAAATAGTATCTTCTGATGCCTGGGTAAGTCCAATTTACATATATACAAAGTGTATGAATTAAGCTGTAAAAGTGTGCTTAGTATTTTACTTTTTTGTTTTCCTTGAAAGTAATTTGCTATTGTTGAAACTTTCAGCTTTCACTGGTTTTGTTTCCAAAAGCCCAAAAGGAAGAGAAAATAACAAAAGTCCGTAAAGGCAAAAGGGATATGTTCTCATTTCAGTTCACAGCATTTCCTGCCTTTAAACAATACAAATATATGCCCTTAGGTTTCTAATGTGCTGGAAGGATACCGAATCCTTGAAACAGATCAAATTAAAAGCAAGTCCACTATAGCAACAGCGAGTTTTACCAGCATGTCCAATAGATCTCGACAAGAATTCGCTGGGTTTTAACCGTGTTGCCAAGCCTTACAAAATCCTAAGCTGCTGACTCTATAAATGAATAAATGCTCAGAAAACAGCAAGCAAATTCTAGGCTGAATTGGGCACAAATAAAAATCTGATCCTTAATAATTGTTTCCTGTTCGTTACAGACCCCGTGTAAAGCAATTATTTAATAGAACTTTGAGATGTATCCACAAGCAGAACTGACATCGACAGAGGTTACATGTTTAACAGGTCAGACCTGTTGCTTCAAGCAGTTGGGATGAAGGAGACGAGGAGCACGGGGGCAGCTGGTGGTAGTTGTCACCAGATAGAGAGCGTGGCAGGTCTGGGAACCTATGGCCTGAGAAGTGGTTGCTGGGAGAAGGAGGAAGGAACTTCTCCTTAGTGTCATTACATGCTTTTATTTTGTCATTTGCCTTTAAATTGTCATGTGCTCTCCTGCTTTTTCACCTTTTTGACCTATTTCAGTAGAAACCTCCAAGTACCATACTGAGAGTACTGCTTTCCATGATCATGTGAGGTGTATCTATATGGACAACGCTCACAGTTGTAGAAATCAAGTACTGGACTGAACAGTCATGGTCAAGCTCTTTGCGTCTCTAAGATTTCTGGCTTTTTGGGGGGTTATCATTTTTTGTTGTTTTGGTTTGGGGTTTTTTTATTACATGTTTAGTGCAGTAATGTTCAGGGTGACCATGTCCAGCTGCAGAGCAGGTGATAGCTCAAGGTGTTCACAAGCTGTTGTCTCCTTAGGCACTGTCCTTCCTCTTTTCCATCCTGCGGATGGAAACCAAAATGGAAACCAGCAGCCACCAAGCTGGTAACTTGGCATATAAGGGTGACAAGTCATGTTTGTACTGGTCCTGTTTTCTCCTTTTCCCAACACAAAACTGCATATTCCTCCTCTTGTTTTACAGTCTTTACTATCATAGGTAGCTCAGCGATGGGCCACGTGTATTTTACAGCATTTGGAGGTGCAGGCTTCCTCAGGAGTTTTCTGGTACCTGGATGCCAAAGAGCAGATGATCAGTGATCTTAAATCAGCATTACTGTCATCCTGTTTTATGCCAGAAAAAAAGGGAGTCTGGGGTTTTTGGTTTTGGTTTGGGTTTTTTTCCGTTTAGTGGTGGGTTTGGCAGTGTTAGGTTAATGGTTTGACTTGATCTTAAAGGTCTTTTCCAGCTGAAACAATTCTGTGATTCTATAATGACCCTGCTACTAGTAGTAATAACATTTTCAGAGCTTTCTGACAAAGACTTGATTCTTTTCAGGCTGAGCCATTCTAGTTCTAGAGATGAGGAGAGCTTTCTGGTGTTTGGACAACGAGACACTGACCCACTGGCAAAGCTGGGATTAAAACTGAAGAGTTTTCTCTATACCACACTGCTTGGGCAAGATTCAAATGTGTACACGTTTAGCCTTCAGTTGTAGTGTAAAACAAAAAACCAAACCCCAACAAAACCACAAATAAATCGAATAGAGCAACGGATTTTCAGTTGGAGGTCAGAGTTTCTACATTACCCCACGGTCCTCAGGGCCAGCAGCAGTTGACTGGCCCATCCGATTTGAACACCCCATTGCTGAGGTAGCTCTACAATGGCCCCTACAATCGTGTTTTTCTTACTAATTCCATTTTGTAGATGACAAAACGTTGCTTTAGATTTTTATGTGCAGAAAAGCGTTCTTTTTAATTATTTTTCCCTAGTTTTTCCAGATGATTCTTCAGTGAAACCTTCAAGTGCAAGTCGGCTTCGTTGCTTATTTATTTCTTGGGGTACCTGAGAAAGTGTTAAATAATTAAGGCGAAATACGTGTTCTCCTGAGAAAGGCACAGAAGTTTGCATTTGCGCGGCCGAGTGAGTTATCAAAACCAGCTGTGGGCAAGTGGAACATTTTACATAAATTTATTAAAATCATTATTTACCTGTAAGTTATAAGAAGGGCTTAGTCGCACTAGTTTGTTGCCAATATGTACTGCCAATAATCTGCCAAAAAGCAGCTTGCTGGCAGAATGACTGAAATGGTTAGCTTATGCTTGCACAGAACATTACAACCCTGAGTCAAATGAAAACCTCCTATAAACGAGCTCTTTGATGGTGGATTCTCTGGAATATGGTATTGATATATGGTATACAGTTTATATGGCTTATGTATACTGTGCAAGAAATATGGCTATCTATTAAGGGTAACTTGATATGTAATCGGTTAGGACAGTTATTGTTTTCAGTGTTTGCTATGAATAAGATCACACGGTGACTGTTCCGTTTTAAAACACAGACCATTCACGGGCAAGCCCAAAGCCCTCTCATACCATTTGCTCAATTAATACGGAAGGCTATTGAAAATGTAAAATACCTGACATCTATACAGAGTCATTTTCAAGGCAGCTTTTCTTCGAGGAACAATTTATACATTACATAAACTCGTATTTTTCATCCAAGTATCATTTCGAGAATAGCGAGCTTAAATATTGGAGGCCATAGGGAAACATAATATTACGATAATGTTCTTTGGTGCGGTTTGGAAGGTTTTTGGAAACATTTGGAAGTATTTTTCTCATAAAGTCACATAACTATTGAAGTGTTATGATAGCACTCCCTTCTGCATTGCGTATGTTACAAAACAGCCTGTTTAAAGGGGACATCCATCCTATAGATCCTGATTAGAAGTATTTCCACAAAACAGGAAATTGTATGTTACAGGATCCTGGTATTAATTTTAATTAAAAAAGAAAAAAAAAAAAAGAAAAAGAAAAAAAGAGACAGAATTACTCAAGGTGTGATATCAGTTTTCAAACACCCATTTCCAGTTCTGTTTAGCAAGAAGAGATACTCTATTGTTTGCAGCTATATGTGAAATTTGCATTTTCTAAGTAAGTGCTCGAGAGCGGAGCTGTTTTTTGTTCGGTTTTCTTTTTTTTCCTGTTTAAGCACTAATAAACATGACCAATCCTTTAGGATCCTAAAGAACCTTAAAAACCTTGCAGTTCTCAGAAGCCTAACTTCCCCCCCCCATAGTGTAATTCATTCTTTTGCACTTCTGCAGAAGCAGAACTAAAGTCACCAATTTCTGAATGTCTGGGAGTTGTTGTCAGGGGGGCTCTCAGGGCTCTCTTACCTTGCAGTGTCAGTGCAGCGGATCTACACAGTCACAATGCTTGATTGTAGAGAAAATTATTTTTTCTTTCTCCTGAACTAGCAATTAATTCATGTTTTCATACTTGTGCAAAATAATGCCCAAGTTACTTTCACCTGCGTTATAAAATATCTATTGTAGTTCATTACCATCTTTCTGAGGAGTTTTTAAATTATCACCATTTCATTTGTTGAGAGTGATGGTCTTAGAAGTTATAACTGCAGAGATTCTTACATTTAGAGTTAAAGGATTTCAGGGAATTGAAGATTTGAATTCAGAAACTCAATATTTCAGGTCAAACTCAGTCTCACTTGAAGCCGAAGAGAGCTTTGCCTTTGACTTCAGTGGGTCCAGATTCTTCATTCAGGTACTAAAATGCAGAGTCATCACCATCTGATTTTTTTGGGGGGTTTTGTTTTGGGTTTTTTTTCCCCTGACTTAAAGCGCTTAAGATATTGTTGAAGTCATTTGTCAGGATCAATATGTAACCAAATGGAATAATCCCACAAGTACTGGATTAGGCTAGACCTGGTTTGGGGATGAAATGATGTCCAACAAAAGCAGCAGTAGCAGCACAGAGGACTGAAAGCCAGGAAGGCTTAGAGTTTCAGAGGTAGATTTGGTGTGGAGTGGTTTCACCTGCCTTTGCTCCTGTTTTGCATGGTTTCACTGCAGGCTTGTGTTTCGGGAGGTAGTACCTTCTGATGTATTTTGGAGACTAAGAGCTGAAGAATGATTTAGTTAAAATCCTGCTCATCTAGGATGTAGACCTTACAGTGCATCTTCAGCAGCGAAGAATTGTTGTAAGTCATGGTTTGAGGAATCTGAAAGTTATCCTGTTTCTCTTCTACTGCCTTTACTGTTGACATCTCTCCTCTCCCGCCTGCCTCGTCTTCCTTCCCCACTCCAATGGACCAAGTTACCACTTGAGTCAAAACCAGTGGCCTATGGTTGATCTGGATCCAGCGTCTCTTCTCAGGGAGGATCTCTGGATCCCATTGACATTCTATGATTCTATGCTGGTCAGGCACGCTGCTGGAGTGGCAAGGGTTGTTGCTTTCAGCTAATTTCTTGCTAAACGAATAGTATTGTAGCTAATTTGTCAGAAGAAAATTTTCTTCAGCCTTGGCTTCAATGATAGTTAAAACTTGACGAGGCTCTGAGTCCAGCTGGATGAGCTTTGTGCACAAGGTTGGACCAGAGACCTTCCAACCTCAGTGATTCTCTGAGTCTGTTCTGTATTTCTCCTGTGTCATGGAAGAGAGAAGGTAGTTGAGAGAGGGTAATGATCACATCTCAGTATTTCATACTTCTATATTTTGCAAGCCAGTAAATCAATGTAAACCCTACTTATTCTACCCAGGAAAACAGATATTCTACTGTGGGAAGACAAGCTGAGCTGCAGACCTTCTATTTTCTTTTGCTGTGCCCTTCCCCGTGCTTAATCTTGGCTCTGTTCAGTTTTCTTTCTGTTCTCTCCCTTCGCTCCTAATCCTTGTCCATGCTTATAAGCCCCTAATATTTATATGGCATTATCTGTGTTAGAGATTACTGCTGACAAGTAATCTCTTCCCTGTTCTGAATGAAGAATTACAACCACTGCTAAAGATCAGAAAGTGAAATTAGATCCCCGAAAGTACGTGACAACTTCAGTAAACCCTAATATCAAATTCCCTGTATATTGGGAATCTTCTTTTGAGCTCTTTGGTTTGAACTGTAGCACAGCTTTGGGACATCTGACCACACGCAGCAGTTCTTTTTTTTGCTGCAGAGCCAAATGGGGCAGTAGTTGCAGAGAAAAAAAAGAAAAGAAAATCACTGAACTGAAACTAGCCTCCCCGTTTTGTCATTTGACGCAGTCTTTTGAGAAGTAGATAAATACAAATGCATCGATTTTACTGCTGTCAGGTGATTCGTAACATTAAATGTAAAAATATAAATGTGTATCTAAATAGAAAAACAATATATATACTACATAATGTAGTTGCTGTCTGTCCCAGTTTGGCCTCTAAAGAGTTCTTTTCGTGACCTATTTATTTGTTGGGATTTTTTCTCTTTAGAATAGAGTGGATCAAATTCTGATTTTTTTTTTTTGGGC